>PVJC01005636.1:0-58257 GCA_004026665.1 Murina feae
TTCCTTCCTTCCTTTCTTCCTTCCTTCCTCTTTGGCATGGGACACAGCTCTGCAGGTCAGTATTTAACAAAGGGAAATCCCTCATGTGCTGGGAGCTTACAGCTCCACAAATGAGCCATTAATGAAAGCTGAAGTACCGCTGGGGTTAGCCAGGAAGCCACTTGTGATTCCAGCCAACTGTCCCCAGTCCAGACCATTGAGAGGGAAGGACTCTGCCAATCTGCCTCTAGCTGTCCAAATCCAGGAGGTACAGCACCTGCTGGGCAAAGCCGCAGCATGTGGGAAAACGCTGCTGAGGACACCGCACTTTCCCTTTGGCATTGGCCAAACTGTCCTTTTCTTACTTCAAATATTTGTTCCCTCAATTTGGAAGGTCTGTGTATTTGAAGATTGCTTTCATACATTTAGTTTCCTCCACTTGTTAACTTGTATTTGTTTTATCTTTAAATTTATCTTTATTGTTGAAAGTAATAGAGATATACCCTTTTCCCCCCATTGACCTTTCTAGCCCACCCTGTCCACTCCCGCCTCAGGCCTTCACTGCACTATTGTCTGTGTCCATGGGACACGCATATATGCATACATTATTTGGTTAATCTCTCCCCACTTGTTAACTTTTAAAACTCATGATAAATGGAAGGGAAGTAAGGTGGGGTTGGGAATGGGGTACAGTGATGGGATTGGAATGGGGTGGGGATAGAAGATAAGGATAGGCTGGAGTGGGAAAGGGGTGGGTGGAGACAGAGGAATGCATAAATAAATGACCAAATGAAAGAACAGGCAAAAAGCAGCAGGCAAATAAGCAAACAAAACAAAATATTTATTGAGTCCTACGATTTGCTAGGTGGTATTTTGTTAGGCACCAAGCTTGCAGCAATGAACAATACTGCCAGATCCCTGCTTCATGGAACTTATAGTCCAAGGAGGGACAATATTAAACAAATAATAACAAATACTTTAACAGTTAAAATGAATTCAATTGCAATGAAGAAATACAAGGGACCTCAACCTAATTCAGGAGGTGAGGAGGGTGGTGTTCAACAAAAGTTGGGTATTTTCATACCATTTTCCAAATAAAAATCTAGAAGTAAATTATATTGCAATATAATGTTTGTTTTTTCTAAATGAAACCCAAGCACACATCTTGCTCTGCCCCACCCTGTACCCCCACACAGGAAGCTACCCCCTTCTCTCAGGATCAGCCTGGGTGTTCTGTGGTTCTTATTCCATTCTTTTTTTATTATTATTAAAATATAGTTAAACATGCAACATTATATTAGTTTCAGGTGTACAACATAGTTATTCAACATTTTATACCTAACAAAGTGAACACGATTTCTGAGAGCTCTGCTGCCATGCTCATGCCCCCACATCCCAGGCTGCTGTGTGGCGCCACCTAGAGTTTGACTGACACATTCTTACAGCCATAGAGTACTATGTTTAAAAACGTAAGCTTTTTACTATTTCCTTGAAAACCGAATGGATAAATAATTAAAAGACAAATGAAAGAATGAGTGAAGGAGCAAAGCAGCAGGAAAATACAAACAAGACAAATAATTCCATTCACTGTCCTTGGCACTCGGAGTGGATTGAAAGGAATTCCGAGTTTTCTAGAAAGAATGGAGTTCTCCAGGTGCTTTCCAAGGTTTGTTTTGCAAAGCTGCCAAGGAGAATTACAGACAATGAATTGCAAGCAGGAAGTCTCATGGTGACATCCAAAGTGTTTTAAATCCAAACTCAGAGCTATAAGGTTCTAAGAAGATGCCCACAAGTTAAATCAAAGTTGCCTTTCTTACTAATAACCACCTGACAATTTATCGAACAGTCTATAGCACAGAAATACATATGGCATTACGACAGAATCAACTGTTGTGACTTATGGGGTGGACTAATATTTCAACCATAAAGGAAGTGAAAAACATGCATGAAACTTGTCATTTTTAAATTGCCTTCAGGCAGAATAGCCAGCTCTGTGTCATTGCACTCCAACTGGCCTGATGAGAACAAGCAAACATATTGCACGAAGACTATCTTATCTAATAAAGAGGGAATATGCAAATTGACCATCATGCCATAATGGTCAAGAAGGCTGCGCCCACAGCGGAGGCTGAGTTCCCATAATGAGCTTTAACGAGGAATCAGCAGGGACCTGAGGCTGCCTGGCGCTGGGCCAGGGCAGGGGACCAGAGGCTGTGCCCTCTGCCTGGTGGGGTTTGACAGGGGGCCTCAGGCCATGCCCCTGCCAGCAGGGCTTTATGGGGGACCTCAGGCCACACCCCTGCCCCAGTGCCAGGCCAAGAGACCTCAGGCTGCACCCCTGCCCCTGGCACCAGACCAGGGGACCTGAGGCCGTGCCTCCAACCCGGCAGGGCTTGACAGGGCATCTCAGGCCATGCCCCCTAACCAGCAGGGCTTGACAGTGGACCTCAGGATGCACTCACTGCCCCAGCACCAGCCTGGGGACCTGAGGCCATTCTCCCCTGCCATGTGGGGCTTGATGGGGGACCTCAGACTGTGTCCCCCTCACTCTGGCACCAGGCCAGGGACCTGATGCTGCGTCCCCCACCTGGTGGGGCTTAACGGGGGTCTGGATCTAGCCCAATGGGTTTGGGGCCGGCTGGATCTGGGTCTCATGCGATTGTGAGGCACACATGGGTGGGCGGGGACTTGACTCTTGTTCCCGTGGAGTGCCCCAGACTCTGATAGGAGGAAGATTTTCATATACATTTTACTAATTTTCTTTCATCTCTGACACTTCTATTATAGAGAAAGGGCAAATAGCAATATTAAAATATTTTCCCTAGCCCTAACCGGTTTGGCTCAGTGGATAGAGCCTTGGCCTGCGGACTCAAGGGTCCCAGGTTTGATTCCGGTCAAGGGCATGTATCTTGGCTTCGGGCACATCTCCACTGGGCGGTGTGCAGGAGGCAGCTGATCGATGTTTCTCTCTCATTGATGTTTCTAACTCTCTATCCCTCTCCCTTTCTCTCTGTAAAAAATCAATAAAATATATTTTAAAAAATATTTCATCTAATTAATTCCCTTTTAATGTACACGAACTTCATGCACTGGGCCTCTAGTCACATATATAAGGAAAAAGTTGGAACTTATCTTTCCCCTTGCACTAGATATATCCTTGCTCTCTCCCCCTGCGGAAAAAAAAATTGCCCCAAAGGAAAATAAAATTAGATAAGGAAAACTCATATTCATTCCTTCATTCATTTAGTTCATTTAAACATTTATTAAGCACCAACAGTAGTAATGTAGAGATGAAGGAAGATTCTGCCGCAGGGTGCTTATTGTCTAGTTGGACTAGGTCAACAGCAGATGCCAAGAATGTAGCTGTGACAGCGTAGGCTATCTCTAAATACTATGCAGAAATAATGATAAGCACAGAGTATGGGGAGCAGGGGGGAGGGGCTCCTGACCAGTTTGGAGAAGATAAAGAAGGCTTCTCCTAACGTAGAGTGTTGTATTTATGTACCAAATTCTTGGAAGGCTAGGTAAACACAAAACTATTTACAAATGCAAGAAGGTGAAGATTATCACTTTTCCTGAAAATGTTTTCATCTAAGACATAGAGTCAAAAGAGAAAAATAATTAATGAAAATTAATATTACTGGACTATAATTTCAATGAGTATAAAGACTGTTTTGGTTTTCATTTTGATCTTGTCCACTCCTATGACTCTATCACTTTCCAAAATGTTTAGTAACATAGTAGGCATTCAATAAAAATTGGTTAAAAGCTGGCTGAATGCTTAGCAGAAGTCCTTTAAAAAATCACAAAATTAATATTTTAGTCATCCACAGTTTCGTGCAAGTGTGGCTTATTGACATGCTTTCTTAAAAGCCTCCATTTTCTATTTTCAATGTCACCAAATTTCAACGTTTTTGCCTTTTTTTTTTCAACTTCACCCAATTTCAGTGTTTCTGCTTACTTGCCCACATCAATTCAATTCCTTCCTCTTTTTTTCCAAATTTCTCGCACTCTACTGTTCAACATGCATTGCCTTGGCCATTCAGGTAGGTTTGTTTACAGTTCTCCCAACATCTTCTGCATTCCCACCTGCAAACATTCACTCTTTTGCTATCCCTCCTCTGCGTTCATTCTTCTCTCCTCTTTGCCTCCAACTCACACTCCCCCCCCCCCACAAGATCTATCAAAATTCTCAAGAACCATTTTGAACTCACCATGCTTTCCCTGACTAAACCATTCTCTCTCTTTTCCTCCCCCTGCTCTTATCAAACTCATATATACTTTACAGTCTATGCCACCTTAATGAATCTTAATGATACAAAACCCTTACATCTTTCACTTTTGTGGGTGTCAGTTTTATCTCAACTACACCTCAAATTCCTAAGGGTTATGATTAGAAAATACTCACTTGGCTGGTACAGAAATTCTGAACAGGCAGTGGTAGAAAGCTGAAGTATTGCTGAAGGTAAGAGCACAAGGAAAACTGGGTTCAAATCACTGAAAACCTAGACTGCCAGGTTAAAAGACTGACTTTGGCTTTAAGCAGAAATAAGAGCTTGTTCCATCATGTCAGCCAGAGGAAAGGCAAACTTTTCTAAAAAGTATCCTCTTCTCCTTAGATACTTCACCTTTAATAGCAAAGTGGTTACCAAACACTCATTATAAAGAAAAACCACGGTGAAGAAAAAATGTAGGAAATGCCTTCTCTTGTTTTCAGCATCTTGATTTCCATGTTCCACGGAATTTTCTGAAAATGATTTTGTGTGTTCAGTGAGTAGTTAACTAAATATCGTGTACTTAACCCCTCCTATCTCTGTTATTGGTAAAAGCTGAGTCTGGTGGTCTTCAAGAGATGTCAAAGAAGTAGTGTCCCAGGTTTGACGGAGTTAAATGACTGGTGATACTACTTTTGACTGAATTGGGCAGAGCAACTAACCAAAAGCTTATGGAAGAATTGATTAAAGAATTTTAAAAAAGTATTGTACTTATAGACTCTTTAGTTTAATGAACTCTTCTCTTATGAGGCAAAAATTTCATTAAGAACTTAGTTTAGTCCTGACCAAGGCAACCAACTGATGTGACTCTCTCACATCAATATTTCTGTCTCTCTCCTCAGCCCCTTCCATGTCTCTAAAAAATCAATGGAAAAAAATATCCCCAGTGAGGATTAAGAAACAAACAAAAAAAAACTTAATTTAAAAGAAATTTTAGAAATTTAGAAATGCATTTAGGAGAATGCATTTTATAAAAGTCTTTATGTGGAACAATGCAATAAACTATGAGTTGCATCTTTAGACTCAGCGAACTTAATGAGTACTAACTAAAGGCATATATTTAGCAATGATCTGGTTTTTGCATTCAAATATTTAGGCTGAAAGAACAGTGTTTAATTTTTCCTCTGAAGTGTGAGATTTCTTTGCCCTTAATAACTGTCCCTCGCTACATTTTATTTGTAACCCTAAAATCAATGCTCACAGCACTTTCGTAGTCCTTCATTGACATGGACACAATGGTGAAAATTTGAGACACACATACTGTTTCAGCTCCTATACAATTTAAAAAATTGTCCTTTTTTAAAAATTTATTTCGTGCCTCGTTTTTTGCATTTTTTTGCTTTTTCTTGGCATTTTTCCTTTTTAAAATGCCCCATACCTGTAGTGCAGTCTGGTGTTCCTAAGTGAAGAAGGCTGTGAAGTATTTTATGGAGAAAATACAAGCTTTGTGAGACAGGCTTTGTTCAGATATAAGGCGTATAGCCATAAGCTCAAAGGTAATAAATCAATATAGGATATAACAAATAAAGAATCTTTAAACAGAAACATATAAAACAAGGTTATGTGTTGATTGGTTAACAAAAATGTTGTGATCAGAAACTCAGATATTTTACCCTACATTTCCTCTAGGAGCTATGAGTCAGTGCTCCCTAATTCAGTGTGTGCGGTGACTTTGTAGAACATAACTACTGTAAATAACAAGAATTAACTGCATATGGATTAAAAGGCTGCATAATTCTTGATGTCCCATGATCAGAGTTAAACATTTGACAAACTATTAATCTACACGAAATGTAATACAGTGTGTGAGCCCCAGCTTTTATGTTAGCTGCATTTGGGTTTGAAACTCAGACTCTCTACCCATCAAATGAATGACTTTACACAAATCACTTTACTTTTCTAAAGCTACATTTCAAGCTGTTAAGAGAATTAAATGGAACAATGAGCATAGAGCCCAGCACAGTTAGCACAGTAAGCCCCTGATAAATCTTTATTATCAATTGTCCCATTTTATCTCTCAAGTAGTATAACTTGATTTTAACAATTTGTGAAATTATAAGAATGAAAAATGACTTTCCATTGACAATATTTTTTACTCTGCAGATTTCAGAGTCCTATTTTCATAAAATTGCACATTAAGAACCAAACAGGAAACTGGAATCCCAATTTACAAATTATGTGCTTGCAGCTTTAACACATTCCCAGATAATTTTCTGTCAAAAAGGTGGCTGTCTAGTTACCACATTCCAAGCATTGTTCTGAACTCTACATATATTACATTCCTTTAAATATCGACAGTGACAACATGGTCCTACTGTCAACACACAATCACAAGGACAGAGTCCTGGAAATTGTTCAATCTCTCCTTCAGTTCAAATTTAAACATTATATCCCAACCCATACAGAGTTCACAGTGCTGACTGTGACTCCTCCAAATTATTCACCTTGCCCTTCCACTTCTCAAAGTGTGGTGCATTCGTCTTGAACTCCTGGCCATGCTTTTGAATATTAGAAAGCACTCATCTCAGAGACTTTGTCTCTCAGATGGACACTTATGCCCAGACAAGTCCAAATTTACTGCTAGAAATGGACTTCAGTTCTGCTGATGAAGGAGAGCTAGAAATGGACTTCAGTTCTGCTGATGAAGGGGTAGAAATCCAAAGAGTGTTTGGGCCCCAAAAGGGAGCATCTAAAAATTAATCATACCTTCTTCATGGAGAAAATTAACCTCTAGTTAGCATTTCTCCTTTACCTCCTTATCCTAAAAGAATGAATGACTCTTTCCCAGCTTTGAGTTATATTTCCAAAGTGTCACTTCTGTCATCTTACTTCCATAGTGGGTAGTTGTCAGGGAAGGGTAGGAAAACCCATTCTACCTTACTTGCTTTTCAGAAAGTTGCTGTATCTTTATTTTTTTTTTAAATATTGCTTTCTTCTCCCTTACCTGGTACAATGAAGTCTCATCTTTTATTTGAAGGGGAGGAGGGGAGAGATTGAACAAGGAGAAATAGCACTTACAGCCCAAGCATCTCTACTGATTGAACACTGCTGGGGTTATTAATCATGAGGGCTTATTCCAAAGAACATCAGAGCACATCTGGAAATTAAATAAAAATAATAGGAGGGTTCAAATCAACTGACATTTTCCAGAGAATTCCTCAAGACAATTAATAAGATGCTGCCCACAGAGGCACACAGAAACTTTGATTCTGTTCTGCCTAAACAAACTTTAAAAAAATAAGTATCAAAATTCATCTCAAATAGTTTGGTTTTTATTAACTGCCCTCTCTTGAGGGGCTCCACACAGAACTGAAATCTGCCTCCTTTGTATTTGTTTCATTGGATTTGTCTTTAGACACTACATAATTCTGACAGCCAAGTAACTCTGAGCCTTACAGAAGGAGGCTGTTTGCTGTGGGAGGCAAGGATATGGAGACCACATTTCTCCAGAGAAATACTTTGATTAGGTGACTCTCACCAAAGAGCCAAGGTCAAAATTAACTCTGGATTAAGCTCTCCCATGACAAGAGGGAGGTATTCATTTGGAGAAGATCTTCTTTGTTTGCAAAATGGTTGTTAGTGCAAAGGAAGTGACTTCAACCTCCTCCTTATCTGTGGAAAGCCATGATTACTCCTCATGGTTTGGTATAGCCAGGCATCATGGAGTTGGGCCAAACAGAGGCAAGAGTAGAGAAAAGAGGTAAATCTGGTCCTTGCAACCCCTCCCCTCCCTTCTTCTTTCCTTGCTAACTCTCCCCAGGTATCCAGAAACCTCCAGCAAGTCACCAAAAATGCTCTGTGTTCCCCAAATCTCTTTGAGGAGATCTAATTTAATCTAATTTGGATGTCATGAGTTGAATTTGTGTGATGAAGTCCTAACACCCAGTATCGTAAAATGTGCCCTTATTTTGGAGATAGGGTGTTTGTAAAGGTAAGCAAGTTAAAATGAGGTCATCTGGGTGGGCCCTAATCCAATAACATGAGTGGTGTCCTTATAAAAGGGAAATTTCCAGACAGACATGTGTAGAGAGAGGATATCATGTGAACATAAAGACATCCATCAACAAGCCAATGAGAGAAGCCTGGAGTGTACTTGTCCTCCTCACAGCCCTCAGAAGAAATCAACCCCATGCACACCTTGATTCAGACTTCCAGCCTCCAGAACTGTCAGACATTAAATTTCTATTTTTTTAAGCCACTCAAGTTTGTGGTACATTGTTACGGCAGCCCAAACAGACTAACGTACTAGGCTCTGCCATTCCACTTGCTATATATTTGGTTCCCAAAATGTGAACCATCACTCTAAAGGAGCCTTGGAATGCTTGCCAGGGTCTCTGGGATTTATACAGTTATTTTGTTCTTACTTTTAAAGCCAAGTAAATATGCTGCACGAGGGTGCCCAGCGATTGTCTTTCGCATGCCTTTCTCATCACTTTCACTGTCTCATCACTCTATTCTAGCTGCCTGTCCTCTCACCTCAGAATTGCACACATGCTATTCTCTTTTCCTTCAAACACCCCACACAGGCCATAGTCTAGCCAACGGCCAAGGGTGCTCTAGTTCTGTCTGAGTTGCCCCACCTTTGGGAAGGTCACCCCTGAACTCTGCCTAAGTTGAGTTAGACTAACCTTTCTTATGTGGCCCCACAGCACTGTTTGCTCACTTTTCTTCTATCACCTCTGCGCTGGGTGCTTCGCTTGCTAGCCTGGGGAGGGGCTCCTTCATGTTCACCTGTTCGCAGCCCCAGGCTCCATGGGTTTCGCCATATTCATTTTCACACGTTACAATAATGCACCAAAACTTTTTGGTTTTTTTGTGTGTGACTTTTCTTAATCCATAGGTATGAAACCACTACATTGGTAGACCTCACTTTTTTTACATTGGAAAGTGGTTCTCATCCTCAAAAGTTTGGAAAGCGTTGCTCTAATCCAGAGGTCCCACAAAAGTGGCCCAGGGGCCTAATGCAGCCAGCAGATGGGAGGGTTTGGCCAGCAGGTGCTCCAGATGTCTCTGGATGTGGACATGTCCCCCGGGGGGTGCTCTGCAGGCACCAGAGGCTCCCTCTTCCCACTCTCTGGCATTCACCTCTTTCCTCATTAGTGTTTCCTGTCTGGACCCTGAGGCATTGGTTCCTTGAAAACATTCCCCCCAGATTCTTTGTCGAAATTTCCTTTCCTGATATTCCCCTTCCCAAACTTGTTAATCTAATTTGAAACAAAGATTTAATATTTGTCCCTTTCAGAGAAAACTTATATTTATCCAGAACTGTGTGTGTGTGCATGTGTGTGTGTGTGTGTGTGTGTGTGTGTGGTGGGTGGGGTGTTGTCTGGGGTGTAATTGTGCAGCCAATTTTTCTTTCTGTAATCCTTCAAAACAAAACACTCAAAGGAAGGTGATCGATTACTTCCCCTACAGTTTCATTTGTCTTGTAGAAAGTACATAAGGCCTATGAACAAATTCATTTTGATCAACCTTCATTTTCCTTTCTGGACCCCGCCAGAGACACTAATAAGTGAAGGAACAGCCACATGAGGGGAGAGTGGGAAGGTAGGTGGGGTGGAAAGAGCCACCTAACCCCCAGTCAGAATGATCAAGCTCTAGGCAATGGAATATTCAATCACTGAAAGTGAGGTATGAAATGTTGTTTTATGAACTCTCATCTCTTTAGAAAACTTAAAGGGGGAAAAGTTAGTTTCATCTTAAAATATATCCAAAGTGCTCTGGGTTCACACTATGATATGGCTAAAAATCAAATAGAATTGATTAGTCTCTATTTTTGAGATTCTAAGAAGGAAGGAAGGAAGGAAGGAAGGAAGGAAGGAAGGAAGGAAGGAAGGAAGGAAGGAAGGAAGGAAGGAACTGTGGAGCTAGGCTGACAACAAGGACATGATAATGTAGTGCCCTTCCAAGTGGAGGAGAAGTCCTCCCAAAAAGAACCTGTCTGGCCCTGGCTGGGGTACTCCGTTCATTGGAGCACCGTCCCATATACCTAAAGATGGTGGGGGTTTTTTGTTTGTTTTGTTTTGTTAATATGTTTTATTGATTTTTTACAGAGAGGAAGGGAGAGGGATAGAGAGTCAGAAACATCGATGAGAGAGAAACATTGATCAACTGCCTACTGCACACTCCCCACTGGGGATGTGCCCGCAACCAAGGTTCATGCCCTTGACCGGAATCGAACCTGGGACCTTTTAGTGCGCAGGCCAACGCTTTATCCACTGAGCCAAACCAGTTAGGGCAAGGTGGTGGGTTTGATCTCAGGTCAGGGAGTGTACAGGAGGCAACCCATGGATGCAACACATCCTCAGATGGGGATTTAAAAAAAGGGATCTGTCTGCTTTCAGCCCAATTCTCTCTTGAGTTCCACCACCCCCACTCAGCCCCCTTCCCTCTACACTTCCCAGGGACACCTTTGGTGTCTTTGGTAAGCTCTAGTTTGTCCCCTAAATGCGGCTTCAATTCTGATCCCTCTTATGACCCTCCTTTCAAGATTGACACATAGTTACCCTTTCTTTCCTCCCGTCTTGCCAGTTTTTCATCCAATATGGCAATTGTCTTACACTTCCATGACTTCAGACCTTAAACATTTTAACCAACAGTGAAGAATTCTGTAGAGCCCTTTCTGAAAGACTCAGACTATAATCTCCTCCCTTCCCCCACCCAGCTCACTGGGGCAGTGATTTCCTCAAAGAATTCCAACAAATTACTTAGGCTCGACTCCCCTTCCTGAAATGATGTTAGCTGTCTTTAATCAAGCTTGCTTTTCCAACTGTTCCCGATTTGATACCTTAAAGTAGTTACAGTCCTTCCCCCTAACTGACGCTGAACTAACTGGCTTATCTTCCCCTTCCCAGCCTACCCACAAATACGAATAATATTTCAGGGAGGGGGTGTAAGTGATGAAGAGGAAAAGGATTCATTAAATCTTTTAACTTGAATAAGTTACTCTTTTCATAGACAGAGACTTTTTTCCCCTCAAGATAAATGTTTAAAATCAGAATTCCGGAGAGATGCATCATAAAAATCAGTCTCAGTGCTTTAAAAATGTTAGAACTTCCTCTACACTTTTGAACAAATGTCTAAAGTAAGACCACCTTAATTATTTGATGCCAATGGCGTGAATTTCTTACACTAATCATGGTCGGTATTTACTTGGTGTTTGCAGGGCCAGATCTTGACTTTTGAAGTCGGAGGCTTAAGTTACAAATACCAGCTATTAGATAGCTGTAAAACATTTGCCTGAAGGCTTTGACAGTTTAGAGCCCTCCATGATAGGGATATACAGATATGTATATTCTTGCAGCTATGTATAGTTTAAGATACATATGTATCTCCACAACACCTCATGTGTGGTCATGATATCCGTTTTCCAAACCCTGGGATACAATTTCAAGCCCTATATAAACTGACTTTATACTGCACACATGACCACACTGGCCCTACCACGTGGATGGCATCATTATTTCCACAGTCTGATTCACAGTCCAGACCTGCAAGAGGGTCTCCAGGAAAAGATGTTTGAGGACCAGGTTTCCAACTCGAAATGCTCCATGGGAATTTCCAAAATAACTCTACTACTTCAAGGGGGGGGGGGGGGAGGAGTGAAGAAGCACTGGAAACCAGAACCAAAACTAAACAAAAGGAGAAGCATTAAAAAGTTATGTGATGAAGTGGGATGCTGTAAAGTTTTTATTATGACTTGTTTGGAAAGAGCTTGCTTAACAAATGCAGTCATCCTCTATTCAAATGCAAAGCAGTAAAAATTTTTATAGGCCACTATCACATGCCATAATGTGTATGGAATGGTTCAGTCCAATCGGAGCTTAGAAAAGAACGTTTTGTTTGCTCTTCTAGGAAAGTTTGCCCTTGAAAACAGAAAGAAAAAAAAAAGCAAAGGAAGAAAGAACTTCTACAGAGTTATGGGGATGAGGAATTGTCTAGAAATTATATCAACTGAGGGATGCATGCAGAAAGGGGAGCTATCTCTTTTCTTGGGAAGGAGAAAACTGGTAAGAGAAATGAGATCTGTTTTCACATCGTTTAAGGGCAATTTTGTAGAAGAGTTATTAATTTTTAGTTGGTGGTGGGATGTGAAGGTATAAAGTAGAGAACTAGATCCAATTGGTAAGTGTTGGGGGTTAGATTCAACACTAATAAAGAACCTTCTGACTTGAGAGCTTCTGACAAAGAAATGATTTGCCTTGAGACTGATTGGGGCCGTCTTGTCTAGAAGATCCTAAAGAGGCTCAGTTAGCATCCAATAGGGTGTCATGCATGGAGGGGCTCCTATAGCAGGTGGACTCTGGGTGAGATGACATGTATGGTACCTCCCACATCTAAGTGTCTCTAATACTAAGATTTTCTTATCATTCCAAATTGGCCATTAGAGACATTTCATAGCCTTTGTAAGTCTGAGCTTGCATCTGAATAGGCTTTTCATTAGGAAAAGATTAAAAAGTATAAATTAATTCTCCTTGTTTAGTGATCCCTGTGAAAAGGGGGGGGGGCAGTGTTCTTTTTTAAAGGAGGAAATGTCAGATGTAAAATCTTTTTCAATCTCAAGTTTGGAGCATAGAGTTTTTCTATTGTTTATGCATAACCCTTTTGTCAAATGTTTGCAAGTTGAGAATTACAACATGTTGAAAGGCTGTGAGGAGAATTCCAAAAAGTGTAAAGAAATCAGAGCTGTCAAGTCTGAACAGAAATTTGATGGAAGTAAAAAGTAGATTCTTTTCCTTCCACATTATCACCTCTGATTCCCCCCATTTTTTCTTTCAAATCACACATCTGCCAAAGGCTCCCTTTCCTTTTGATCCCTATCTCCCTCCTTCATTTACACCTCCTGTGCCTTCCTAGGTTTTGTTCTTGCCTCCCAGCACAGATTTCCTTCTGAGGTAAAACAAAAGAAAGCTATCCCTATACCCCTCTCCTTAATAGGGGAGACCAAACTGCCTCTCTGACGGGATAAGGGATAAAAAAAAAAAAAAAAAAAAAAAGTTGGAGAATCGCTGAGCTAATCCCAGGATCTTACCCGTTGCTTATTCTCATCATGCCAAAAATTGCCCAGGAACAGACTTCCGGCTCCATCATTTAAAATGATTCTCTCTTTATTCTACTTTCTTGCCAAACTTACTTCATGATACAAGAGACTCTGAGATGGAGAGGGCAAGGTAATAAGCCCAGATGAATTTTATCCTTATTAAGTACCTTTCATTCCTCAGAATCCCCAAAGGCCTGACAATCTATATTTCATGCCCTTCCACCTCACCACAGAAAGTTGGACTCTACACTGTGAAAGGAATGCACAATAAAAGCAGAGGTAAACTCCATTCAAGTCTGATCATCACTTCCATTTATGCATGAGCATTTCTGTGACACCCTATATTGGTCAATGTTATATTACTCAGTCTAGACAGGAGGGAAAGGGGGTCTTCCTGTAAATGGTATTTCCACACATTTTCCTCTCTTTATTTACCTTCCTTCTTGGGTTCCCTTTCGGGGTACTAAATTTTCCCTCTCACACAGAATTCTTCTTATTTAATTCCTTGAGAATTCATTACAGATTGGCAGTTGCCAGAGGCAGGGGGGTGGGGCGTGAGTGAAATGGGTAAAGGGAATCAAAGGTATAAACTTCCATTTATAAAATAAATAGGTTACAGGGATGTAATGTACAGCATGGTCACAAAAGTTAACAATACTCTATTGCATATTGAAAGTTGCTAGGAGTTCTCATCACAAGCAAAAAAGTTGTAATTATGTGTGGTGACAGATGTTAATGAGACATTGTGGTGATCATTTTGCAATATATACAACTATTGAATCACGATGTTGTACATCTGAAACTAATATAAAGCTACATGTCAGTTACACCTCCATTTTCAAAATCCATTGCGGGAAGTTCTCTGAGGAGAGCACCTACCTCACAAAGCACAAAGCAAGAAGCGCAGAGGGACGTTTTCTTTTTTTAGGCTTTTCACTAAATGGAAACATGTTATGAAATAAAATATTAAATATGAATAGCATATGGCCCCGCCTTGAAGGAAAATATCTCTCATTCATCAAGCGGAGGAAAGGGGGACGTATTAACTACACCAGCCTACCGCTGTCCGTGAAAACACTAAAATAGCTGATCCATATGTGTGCTTAGTAGGTATCACCTGTTTTCCATTTAATATCTCATTTATTTCCCACAACAACGTTATGAAGTGATGTTCTATTATTTTCATCGTGAAAGAGAAAAATGAAGCTTAGCGAGAGTAAGCAAGACTTGCAGGAGGTCGGGCCAATTCTTTAAAAGGAATTTGAACCCTTGTTGTTCTGATTCCAGAATCTATTCTCTGAACAAACGTTTTCCATCCTGCCTCGCGTATTTCTTCAAAGAGAACCGTGAACACAGCGACCATTTCCATTCTGAGTGGACCTGCTTCAACCTCCATTCAGGGTTAAGCCATTCTTTATCCAGTTGTGACTTTGGAGTCCCCGAGCACTTGGAGTTGCCTGTCATTCGGGAACTCCTGGCCAGTGGAATCCTTCTTCAGATTTCATTCCTTTTTCCCTGCTCTTTCTAGTTCATCTTCTCTAAAGAGTCTGTGCTTGAACTTGGAGGGTGGGGTGGGGTGGGGTGGGCAGAGTGCAGTGCAAGCATTCGCTTCTCACTGGAAGGGCAGCTGTCCACGGAGTTCACACAGTAACTTGAGTAGGTGTGTTACTTAATACGCCACAAGAAAATGCCCACCCCGAGAGTCTAAAATTGTGGATTTAATAGGCCTCCCGCTGCTGCTCGGCTGCCTTCCAAAGGCCCGCTGAATTGCTTCCTCTGCAGGCAGGACCTTCTGCCAGAGGCTGGGGGTGGGGTTGGGGGGGGGGGACTGTGGTTGTTGATCTGGGGGGGAGAGGTGACAGGTGGCCGCCTCAGCAATTGTGAGATGCTAAAATTGACATTAAAATATTTTTTTTCTAAAGGGTAACTAGAGATCAGGTAAAGAAAAAAAAAAAAAAAAGGCTGCTGGATACCGCGCCCTAATGTTTCTGTGTGTCTCTGGAGAAGGTGTGCTGGCTGCCAACCAGCTTTTCACACTCAGAGACCTAAATCCTCTGAAGACTCCTTCTGGGAAGATTTTGGCACCAGGATGCAGCGGCAGTGCCCAAGCTGGGTCATCGCAGAGGTTTGTTTAACGGGGACCCCCTCACCCAGCCACACCTCCTACCAAAGTCAAGGGGGCGGCCCAGGAAGAGTGTGCCCACTACTTTTACAGAGGCTGTCGCCTTCTTTTTTTTTCTTTTCTCAAGTATAGCAAGAAACTGCTACAAATGGTCTAAGACGTGTCAGTTCAGGAGGTAATAGACTTTCCTTCTCCTGACCCAAAGCATAGCAAACTTCACTGAATGGCTAGGAGCTTTTCATGACTCACTAGCTTTGTTTGCCCCCATTGTGGACAGTGAAGGCAGGACGCGCCTCAGCCCATCAGAAGTGTTGCTTCATGAACTTTAAGAGTTCAAACAGCCTTTTGGTAAAATCCACCTCCTCCTAGAGACAGCAGATGGGTCTTTCTTAGAAATGATATTTGTTTGTTTGTTGGAAAAAAAGTGAGAGATGGTTTATATTCCAATTAAAGTATACTGGTGTATCGTAAGTTTTATATCAATGGCTATGATTGTGTTCTTTATTCAAGTTTGTGTGTGTGTGTGTGTGTGTGTGTGTGTGTGTGTGTGTGTGTGGAAATAGCTGCTCCTTAGGCTTGAACTGTTGCTCTCTCACTGTTGGGATAGATCAGGGTGTCCTGGGAGACAATGCAACTGTTCCTGAGACCAGGAAGTTGTGTAGACTCCCCTTCTCAGCAGTTTTCTTAGAAAACGAAGCCGGGCTCAAGCGTCTGACTTTGGAGCTGGCGCTTGTTAGTACTGGCCTGTCAGAGTGGACACTGCCATTCTCTTTGGTTGCCTAACAAATGTCTGAACACCTCCATAACCATATTCGGAGGCTTCCCCACCTTAAGATTCTTGGTGGAATGTCGTGGTGGTAACTGGCAGAGAAGCTAAAAATGATGCCTTTCCATGGTTTCACATATTTCTTTACTGCTGAGGACTGAACATGGCACCCAGACCCCTGCAATCAGATATACCCATTGCAGACTTAGAAGCTGGAATCAGTGAGGTGAGGAGCTTGGATAATGACGAGTACTTTGTCAGTGGTGGCAGCTGCTGGAGATCAAGGCCCCGGACCTCAGGGGCAGGGATGGCAGAGGCAGCAGCCAGGGCTCAGGACTGGCAGCCCAAGAGGGGCCAGCTGCCGAGTCCAGGGCTCAGAGCAGCGGGGATGAGCCCCCAGAGCACGCCCTTGGTTTGAGTCTAGGCATTGCTCATTCCACAGACCTCAGGAGTTTGTGCTCTGAGTTACCTGGCAATTCCATAACTACTCAAAAGCTTTTTATATCATGTTAAGCGAAATACTCTAGTCAGAGACAGACAAGTATCTCATGATCTCACTCATATGTAGAATCTAATTAACAAAATAAACTGTTGAACAAAATAGATCCAGAGCCATAGAAGCATGGAACAGACTGTCAAATCTCAGAGGGAAGATAGGGTGGGTGGGAAGAGATCAACCAAAGACTTAGCATGCATATATGCATAACCCATGGACACAGACAATAGGGTGGTGAAGGCCTGAGGAGAGGGCCAGGGGGTGGGCTAGAAGGGGTCAATGGGAGAAAAAGGGGACATATGTAAGTCTTCCAACAATAAAGTTTTTGTTTTTTGTGTTTTTTTTTTAAAGAGCCTTTTAATAAAGGCTTCTCCTAGAATGGTTTTCTGTCAGCTGCTTATAATGAAAAATCCTGGCTTCTAACAGTAGAAATAAATTTAGAATAGATAAAAGTTCCAATTTATTAAAATAACAGAAACTCATCTTATGGTATAAAATTATACTGGTATTATTCAGAACCTACTGAACTCTATAAGGGGTATAATATAAATCCACACACTTGCATATTCATGCAAAGATAACTGTATAGAAACATAAGCACGTGTGTGCATGTGTGTGTGCACAGGCACATGCATAAGCAAATTACACAATTCAATATGTCACATTTAAGACTACAAGCCAAAAGCCTCCAGCGCCAAACTTCGCAGTTGCTAGGTCTCCTCTGTCCGTTGCTTTCTGCTCACTCCCTCTCTTTATTGAAAGAATGAGTTTTATTGTCATCGAGCGGAACAGCACTTCTCCTCCTTTCTCAACCAATTTCGGCCGCGTTAATCACTGATACAAAAGAACTAAGACCAAGCTGGCGCACGTAGCCAATGCCGGCCCTGAGGTGGCATTCATTCTGAAGCAGAAACGCTGAGCATTGAGTGGAATGTGAAGTTGTTAAAAGGGGAGTGTGCTGTACACCCTCGGGGACATGTGCTGTACTGGTTAAGGAAGTCTGGCGCTCTGAAATCCTGCTTCACAAAGCACACACTTCCCCCCCCTCCCAACAAGAAAATCCAATAATGCAGAGGGAACTGCAGCAAACTTCCCTGGAATCTCCACTTCACCAGCGCTTTCTGGGGCTCCTCGCCAAGGCATGGCGAATGTTTTCAAAGCTTGTTCCCCCCAGTGGATAATATTATTTAATCCTTACAAAGACTGTGGGGCTACCCCAAGGCAGGCACTGCGATGTCCGTGTAGCAGATGAAGAAATCAAGGCCTGGGGTCACCTAGGGAGTTCACTGCCCAGCCAGAACTAGAACCAGGAGCTCCTGGCTCCTTGTTCATTGGTCTCCTCGCTCTACCACACCATTTCTTAACGTCTCAGGGTTGGTTTTCCTGTTTCCTGCTTTTGGATGAGGATACACATATGCGCACGCACACACACAAACATACATGTGCATATCTATGTACCAATATGTCTATTTGTGTACACACATATTTATATTATGTATTTTATATATTTGTCAAAATATTTAAGAGTACGGATATATAAAATACTGTAGGATGAAATGACTTCCTGTCACGGGAGAGGATCAGGAAATTGCCTATGTGTTTTTCTTCCAAAATTATTGAGTAACTGGCCTTCAGATGAGCCAACCAGAAGCTCAGGGCTCCTCCTCGACACGTCCTGCTTCCTCTACAATAACTGTCCTTGATCCTCTTTCCCAAGGTACCTCCTACCCATCCTCCATCATTCAGCATAAACATCTCTTTTCCTGGGAAGCTTCCTTTGATCCCCCATTCTAGATCAAGGTCCTTTATTATATGTGTTCCTAGTAGTGTATTCCTTTCTCACTTTTCCATTCATTATTCATGAGTTAGCACAACTGCATGTCTAATACCTGTTTTTACATATCATTACAGACCTGGCACAGAGTGGGTGATCAACAATCTTTACAGAAGGATGACATGAGAGCCCAGGAAGGAGCATTAACCAGCAGCTCTCCTCATTTGGGGCAGTGCAGTAGATAAACTGGTCTCTACAGTCCAACACCTGTGTTTGAATCCTGGCTCTGCCACTTCCCATCTGTGTAACTAAACAACTTACTTCAGTGGCCTCATGAACAAATCTTGATCAGACTGTTACTTACCTCACAGAACTATGATAATTCATTGGGTTTACATAAACAAAGTACTGAAGACACTGCCTATCATATAATACATTCTCAATAAATATTGATAGTGATTATTTTTTATAACAAGGTGGAAGGAATGGGTGGGTAAAATAGGTTTATGAGTTCAATGTTAGGAAATTGAAGAAGATACATTAGGAAGACTTTTTTATTTTTCTGAGCAAGTTAGAAGGTGAGAATGAGGGGAACTTTGGGTGTCAGATATAAGAAGTCCTGCATATAATCTGTCCCATTGCGAAGACAGCCTCTCATCACTTTCCCAGGACTTCCACGGGGGCTCGGAAAGCCAGTTTGTCTCCCCACAGGGTGAGCAATCAGAGTCCTTTTGCTTATTCTATTTCAGGAGTGGAAAGGTCAAAAGTCTAATGCATCGAGTACCTCATCGCACTAACCAGTTAGCCATACGAAGGCCTGAGACGTTAATGTGAATGTGGAATGTACCAGATACACAGTTAGGAAATAGCTTTGTATTCTGGAAAAATTTGGCCCTTTTGCAGTAGTTTTTAGTTTCTTGTGTGCAACTGCAGACATCCGTCCGTTAGGGCAGACGAACTAACCTGTCTCCGGGTGATGGATGTTTTCCTATTGCTCTGCTGAAGAGCATTAAGTTAAGCTTTCACTTCAGCTCCACAGATAGTGCAGACAACAGATGGCCTTTTCTGCAGTTCTGGTGAGTTGCTGCAACAGGAGGTTCAGAAGAGTGGATAGCTTAAAATAGACTAAGCAAATAAAGAGCTATTATTGCTATGAATGCCAGGGAGCATAGTGGCTGATGAGGATGGAGTTGGAGGAAAGGAGCAAAAACTTGGTCCAGTTGCCTTTCTGACCTTGCAGGATGCAGTAAATTTTAGCTTCAGGGTAGATGAGAGAACCAGAGTAGTTTTAAAGACATCAAGTTCTAGCTATAATACTTGCAGATGTTGAATATCTTTTCTGGGGACAAAAATGTCACCTTAATCAAACAAGCAGAACTAGAAGGCAGACAATGCAAATCCTTTTAAGAATTGCTGGTGTGCGTCAATGAATACTAATTCTCTTCATTAAAAAATACTTATAATAAGACCCTGGAATCTGCATTTAAAAAAATGGTTTGGATGCATATGGACAACTTTGGTAACATTTATTCTGTTTTTCTGAAAATTTTATGACCAGATGAGGCCTTTAAATTACCTTGAAGCCAACAACATTAGGGTCCCTCCAATATATATGTACTCTGCTTCTGAATATCTATGGGATCCGACATTCACCACAATAAGAAGTATTCTGTTTTATGTAAAACTGGCATAGTTGATGAACTCATGGGATTATTGATAGTGTAGTGACTAATTGAAAATACTCATTGTTCAGAGCTATAAATCCTACAGAAAAGGATCAAAAGCCTGTTGGAAGCTTGCTGTTTATCTTACATGGTAAAAACTGTGCTGCCATCTTGACAACATGCCACCTAAAAACCTTGGATGGCATGTTGCAGAATGGCCTCAGTAAGATGCACCTGTTGATTGAACTGGGATTTGATATTTCATTGTCTCAGAAAATATGGTTAAACTACATTCTTACCTGTATCAGAAATTAAAGAAATGGCTTCTAACATAAATGTTCTCTATCACATGCAGGTAGAGAGCATTTGCTCATTGCAAGGGCAAGAAATGCAGACTCTATAATATCCACAGATCCTCCAGGCACACCACTCTACACAGGTGGCAGAGGATTTGTCTACAATCTGCTCACAGATCAAGATGCAAAGTCTGAATGCTTTGAGCAGATGCTTTAAATCTTGAAGTAACATGTTGCTCATTAATTCTTTAAAAGAAATCTCCAAAACTTCTGGAATAGTTCAAATCATCTGGCATTTGGAAACTTTGGTCCCTTTATTCATATGAAAGCAAAGCCAGGAGTTGAATCATAAAAAGACCGTCCAGTGTAAGGTAGTCAGCAGTTTATGCAACAGAACTTTAATTCTCTTACTATGAGGGCAAGATGGGGATAATGATCTGTGGATGACAGGGGGGAACATGAGCTCCATCTGAGCTATCTCAGTAACTGGCAAAGTAACACTTCACAGTAGGATTCCCAAAGAATTAAGGTTTTTCAGTTGCAGTCAATTGACAGAGATTCTTTTTAACCTGAGCAGAGAAAATAATTTAATGGAAAGATTTGGGGAAGTTCAATGAATTGAAGGAAAATGTAAACCAGGAAATAAGTCAGGACAGCTTCAAGGACCCAAACAACAGCAATGAATGTAACACCTGGGCAGAACACCTACAATATAATGAACTTTTTGTCTAATACAAATACTTTTACATGTAATGCTGAAAAGAGATGTTTCTGAACATTGTAGACCAAATTATAGAAGGTTTTTTGTTATCATTGTTGTTTCTGTTGTTGTTGTTTTTTGCCTAGAGGTTGTGGCATGAGGTCACCTTGATTGAACCCTTCAGGCCAACACTTCATTAGTGATGGTGTCAGCCCCACACTTGTTGGGAGAGAACATTGTTTCCATTGACATTGTAGTAGACCAGACATGAAAACAAGGTCTTGGCCTGAATCTCTATTAAAACAGAAATCAAGGCAAGAACCTTTTTTAAAAATCTTAAATCAAAGTTATTTATTTGCAGTTTAGGGCTTTCTTCTGGGATGTCTTCCTGCCAGGTTCATAGCCCCTGGGAACACTCTTTAGTTCTCCTTGACCCTGAAGTCCAGACTTAAGGGGTCTTTGAGAGAGCTCAATATATCACATCTTCATTTGAACCAGTTGAGAAGTTAAAGTCATCAGCAAATGAAGGCAAAAAGTACCTCTTATTTAACGATAAAATTGTTCTAGAAGACTGTGCCTTGAATCTGGGTAGGAGGTTAGGGGGATAGGGGATGGTGAACGCTTCTTAATATTGAACACCAGAATCATAAACTTACTTAATCCTAGTGGCAGCATCTAATCATGTCAGGTTTCTCCATTATTTGGGGGAGGTAGAATGCCCCTATAAAAAATCACATCAAGAAAGAACAGAGAATTCATGTCACCTAAAGGCAGTTTGTTCCAATGAGGAAGGTAGGAAGAAGAGAAGCTGTTTCTATTTCTAAACTCATTGATCAAATTAAGTCACTGCACTTCTCTTGGGGAGGAGGTATTGAGAGGGTGGGGAATGACCTATTGATAGGTACCTCCAAGTAGAGACTAAATGTTCTCTGCCCCTCAACAAGACCCTAGTGCTCAAGGGAGAGAGAGAGAGAGAGAGAGAGAGAGAGAGAGAGAGAGAGAGAGAGAGAGAGAGAGAGAAGGAAGTAATCCTTTCCCACCTGCCTAAGTCTTGACTTCAGCTTTCTTCTTCAGGACATACCTCTTCTGACAATAAATATAAGAAATGTTTACCTTTCTCTAGACTATGTCTACTAACTGTAATAGTGTGTCCTTAGTGCACAACTTTTGTCCTACAGATATATAATTTAAAGAATGGTATTTTGTTTTGTTGTTTTTTCTAATTTTTCCTGTTATAAGGGTATCCAATTGACATATTTCCTACTTCCTCAGTTTTCCTACCTGTTTTTAATCTGCCTACCTCCATTCAATTTGCAAGCAATCAACATGCATTATTTCCCTATAAAGGGCTCTTTAATACCTTTTATATGTCTGATTTTATAGCTTTTTAAAACAGCTTACTGAGATATAATTGACATAATAAACTATACTTATTTAAAGTGTACAATTATATACGTTTTGACAAATGTATACATCTGTGAAACCATCATTATAAAAATGATAGTGAACATCAATTGAAGGATACCAAATCAATATTCCTCATGTCTTTTTGTAACCTCTCCTTCCTATACCTCCCTCCCAACTTCTCCACAGGCAATCACTGGTCTGCTTTCTATCATTGTAGATGTATTTACATCATATTCTTTTTTGTGTAGTTTGTTTCACTCTGCATAATTATTTTGAGATTCCTCTATGTTGTTGTGTATTTCAGTGATTAATTCCTTTCATTGCTGATTAGTATTCTCTGGAATGGATATACCACAATTTGTTTATCTATTTACCTGTTGATGGATATTGACTATCACAAATAAAGCTGCTATGAACATTCAAGTACAGATTCTTATTTGGAGGCTGCTCTCTTTTTTCTTGAGTAAAGTCCCTAGGAGTGAAATGGCTGGATTAAATGGTAGGTTTATGATTAACTTTTTTAAGAAATTGCTGAACTATTTTCCAAAGTGGTTAAGACATTTTACATTCTTACCAACAATGATGAAGATTCTATTTCCTTCATATCTCTGTAAACACTTTATATTGTTCAGCCCTTTTATCTTTAGCCTTTGTAATTGGTGTATCATGACATTTAATCATGGTTTCGACTTGCATTTCCCTAATGAAAAGTGCCTACTTGCCATTCCTTTGTCATCTTTAGTGAAGCATCTGTTCAAATATTTTATTTACCCATTTTTAAACTGCATTTTAGTTGGGTTGTTTCCTTATTATAGTTTTTAAGAATTTTTAAAATATATATTGAACACAAGTACTTTATGAGGTAGACACTTTATAAATATTTCCTTCCAGTCTGTGGTTTGTGCTTTTATCCTTTAAACAATGTCTTTCAGAGAGCACAAGTTTTTAATAATCCATCACAACAATTTCTCTTTTACTTGATATTGTATCTAAAGTATTTTTGCCCATGCTTTATGCTTTTGTACTTTTTAAAAAATATATTTTATTGATTTTTTACAGAGAGGAAGGGAGAGGGATAGAGAGCTAGAAACATTGATGACAGAGAAACATTGATCAGCTGCCTCCTGCACACCCCCCACCGGGAATGTGCCCGCAACCAAGGCACATGCCCTTGACCAGAATCGAACCTGAAACCTTTCAGTCCACAGGCCGACGCTCTATCCACTGAGCCAAACCGGTTAGCGCTGCTTTTGTACTTTTAAGGTTGTACATTTAAGTCAATGGTCTATTTTGAGTTAACTTTTTAATGTGGTTCTAAGTATGGATGCAAGTTTCTTGTGATTGGGCTTGTTTGTTTGTTTGGTATATGTTTTCCAGCATCATATATTGAATAGACTATCTTTTCTTCACTGAACTGCCTTTGCACTTGGATTAAATATTACTTGTCTATGTGTGCTCTGTACATATATCTATCAGTTGTTTTTATGTGTGGATCTAGTTCTGTATTGTGTATCTGTTTCATTGGTGTATTTGTCTATATGCACATCAATGCCACAGTGTCCTGATTATTTTAGCTTTATCATAAGTCTTTAAAATAAGGTAGTGTAAGCCCTCCAACATTGTTCATTTTTAAAGATATTTTAGGGAGGCAAGAAAATGGTGGCAGAATAGGCTGACATGTCATGCACCCTATTCCCAGGCCAAACTGGAAAAGCAATTAAATCAGAGAACATCAATCCAGAATTAACAAATTAGACATAACTGAGGAGATAATTCACAAGAAGGAAGGGCAGAAGATGCCTGGAGAATGGTAGAGAATCTGGACTGGAGAGGGACACACACACGACCACTGGGCCGAGAGGGTGAGGAGGAAGCTATACTGCATCAAGGCCACATCCCTTGGGGATAGGCATAACATCCAACTGTGGAAAAGCCACAAGGCTGCTGGCAGCTGGGGAATCTAGATCTAAGACCACAGCCATGAAAGGCTGCATCCAGAAAGGTGGCCTAAAAAGCAGCTGGGCATTAATCCTGGTGCCAAAGGGAGAGAAACTGGCAGTTGTGTGGTTATTTTGCTTTTGTTTTGTCTTTGCTTTTATTTGCTAAATACAGTTCATGGGACCTTTTGATTGCAAACACTCACCCAAGGCTGCAGTGCAGGTAGAGGTACAGATTTGTGGAGCCTGAGGAAAAGCTGTGGAGGGAAGCAGGGCAGGGAGACATGGCCAAGATCCTGGGACATATATAACCTTCCAAACCTAAGTTGTCATTTCTGTCCTGAAGAGCCAGCCCCTCCTAGTAGCCTCAACCCATGCAATACAGCCTGCCATACCCTGCCTGCATTTTGAGCTATACAAAGGAAACAAAGCAGGCATCCTCAAACTACAGCCCACAGGCCACATGCCAGGTGTTTTTGCCACCACTGCCTGTCCTGCTTAAAATAAGATATGTGCAGTGTGCTAGGAATTTGTTCATAGTTTTTTTTTAAACTATAGTCCGGCTCTCCAATGGTCTGAAGGACAGGGAACTGGCCCCGTTTAAAAAGTTTGAGGACCCCTGAAACAAAGGCTCTAAATAGCCTTAAAGACTGGGTTGGAAGAGGGGCCAGTCCTCCCCACTATTCTGGGAACCAGATTGATAAGGGGACTTTAATACCCCATTGACATCACTGGATAAATCCTCTAGACACACAAAAAATCAGTAAAGAAACAGCAATCGTAAATGACTCACTAGATCAGATGGATTTAATTGACCACTTCAGAACATTTCACCCCAAAGCTACATATATTCTTCTCAAGTGAACATGAGACATTTTCAAAAATAGACCACTTATTAGGGCACATGCTAAGTCTCTACAAATTCAAGAAGACTGAGATTATATCAAGTATCTTTTCAGGTCACAATGGCATCAAATTAGAAATCAACTATAATAAAAACAATAAAAAATAATAACACACATTGAAGCTAAATAACATGCTATTAAATAATGAATGGGTTACCAAAGAGATCAAAGAAAAAATAAAAAACATTCTGGAAACAAGTGAAAATGAAAACATAACAATCCAAAATCTGTGGGGCACAATAAAAGCAGTCCTGAGAGGGAAGTTCACAGCACTACAGGCCTACCTCAAGAAATGAGAAAAACTGGTAATGTTATTGTTATCTAACCCTACAGCTTAAAGAACTAGAAAGAGAGAAATTAAGAAAAGCCCATAGTAAGTAGAAAAAAGGAAATAATAAAGATCAGGGGAAAACCAAGATGGCGGCATGAGGTCTATACCTAAATGCGCAGCCTCCCACAACTACATTATAAAAATACAACTATACAGATAAATGGCCATCCTCCAGAACCAAGGGAGGGAAAGCTTTACAACTAGAAGGCAAAAGAAGGAGTGCATTGAGACTGAGTAGAAGTTCCCGGCGCCAAAACTGAGAGGTACAGACGCATGCAAAACAGAGGCAGCGTGGGCAAAAGGGGGAGGTGGCAGCACCTAGGTCCGTGGCTTGGAAGGAGATTATAAACTCCGGGGTTGCACTGAATGTGATGCAGGCTATCGGCAATGGGGTGGAAGACGAGTGATGTTCTAGCAGAGCTGTTCGCAGCGATCACTGACATGGAGACTCGGGGACTCAGGGGCACACAGACACCAGGGCGTGGAGATGCCAAATCCGGGAGAAGCTGCAGAGTTGGCGGAGGGGCAGCCATCATGGGTTGCTCCGCTTCGGTGATTCTGAGACCCCTCCCCACCCAACTTACAACCCCGCCCAAGCTGTGCACCTGCCTGCCTACAGCATAACCTAAGGGACTGCAGCTGGGACAGAACTCCAAAAGTTCCAAACTCCAAACAACGAGGAGAAAGGCCTGCAGGTCATTTCCTCCCAGTGATACCTCCCAGTGATAACTACAACAAGACTGTGCACCCAGCCTTCAAAGGTGTATAACAAGAGTGTCCACCCCAGGTTAGTGGGGAGGCTGAATCACTGGGCCCTATAGGACACCTAGCACAGAAAGCCACTCTATCATCACAGGGAAGCAGCCAAAATGCGAAGACAAGGAAATAGGTCACAAATGACAGAAATGGAGGAAAGAAAACTACTGGATATACAGGTCAGAACTATGGTTTTAAGGTTTTTCAAGAATTTTCTAGAATCCACTGATAAACTTAGTAATATTATACAGAGATACAACAGCAGACTAGATGTTTGCAATAATCAAGTCAAAGATTTGAAACATGAAAAACCAAAAGCACCCAACTGGAAGAGAAAAAAGAAAAAAGAATCCAGAAGTGTGAAGATAATGCAAGGAGCATCTGGGACAACTTTAAGCATACCAACATCAGAATTATAGGGGTACCAGATGAAGAGAGAGAGCAAGAGATTGAAAACCTATTTGAAGAGATGACAGAAAACTTCCGCTACCTGGTGAAAGAAATAGACTTACAAGTCCAGGAAACGCAGAGGACCCCAAACAAAAGGAATCCAAGGAAAACCACACCAACACACATCATAATTAAAATGCCAAGGGCAAAAGACAAAGAGAGAATATTAAAAGCAGCAAGAGAAAAACAGTTAGTTACCTACAAGGGAGTACCAATACGATTGTCAGCTGATTTCTCAACAGAAACCATGCAGTTCAGAAGGGAGTGGCAAGAAATATTCAAAGTGATGAATAGCAAGAACCTACAACCAAGATTACTCTACCCAGCAAGGCTATCATGTAAAATTTATGGTCAGATAAAGAGCTTCACAGATAAGAAAAAGCTAAAGGAGTACATCATTACCAAACCAGGATTATTTGAAATGCTGAAGGGCATTCTTTAAGAAGAGGAGAAAGGAGAAAAAGGTAAATATAAAAAGTATGCACAACAAAGTGACAACAAATACATATCTATCAACATGTGAATATAACAAGTCAATAGAAATATCTGATGAACAGAATAAACTGGTGAATAGAACATAAGTGGGCATAGAAAGGGAATGGACTGACAATTCTCAGTGGGAAGGGGACATGAGGGGTATGGGAAGAGACTGGACAAAAATCTTACATCTATGGATGAAGACAGTGGTGGGGATAAGGGCACGGGGTGGTGTTGGGGGAACCGGGTGGAGAGGAGCTATAGGGGTTAAAAAAAAAAAAAAAGGAACATCTGTAATAATCTGAGTGGCCAGATTATTATGACTACCCTATCAGTACTTCGTTGGGCCATCTTTTGCCTTCAGTACTGCAGCGATTCTTCTTGGCATTGACTCCACAAGATGTTGAAAGGTGGTGCGAGGAATCTGACACCATGCCTAATAAATAGCACTGTCCAGTTCTGTGAGATTTGATGGTTGTGGAACCAGCTGCCTGATGGCACTTTTAATTTCATCCCACAAATGCTCAATCGGATTGAGATCTGGTGATTGTGGGGGCCACCTAAGCAAGGTAAAGTCTCCCTCATGTTCTTGAAACCACTCCTGCACAATACAAGCACTGTGGCATGGCACATTGTCTTATTGGAAGAAGCCATCTCCATTGGGATACGCCATCAACATGATAGGATGAACCTGATCAGCAATGATACTTAGGTATGTTGTGCTATTCAGATATCGTTCCACACAAATTAATGGGCCCAAATCATGCCAGGAAAACATGCCCCAAACCATAACACTGCCCCCACCAGCTTGAAGGGTTGTACTCATGCATGTGGGGTGCATGCTTTCATGCTGTTTCCGCCAAATTCTCACTCTGCCATCTGCACGATGCAACTGGAAACGGGATGACACTTGGCAAGGGCAGTATCTTTTATTTTAGTGATATCCAAAATAGCACTTTTATTTCAATTTTCAATTGCTAATATATAGAAATAAAATTGATTTTTATATTAACCTTTTTTCTTCAAACTTCCTAAATTTATTTATAATTTTTTGTAAGCAGTAGTTTTTGTAGATTCTTTGTTTTCTAGATAGACAATCATGCATTCTGCAAATAAAAACAATTTGCTTCTTATTTCTTAAAATAAATGCTTTTTTTTTCTTGCCTAATTGCTCTGGCTAAACCTCCACTATAATGCTCAGTAGGAGTAGAAGAAGGAACTTCTTTTTGTTCTTCCTGAACATAGGGGGAAACATTCAATCACCACCAATAAGTATTGTGTTGGCTCTAGGTTTTTCTTAGATGACCTTTATCAGGTTGAGCAGAATTTCTCTTCTATTCCTAGTTTGCATCAGGAATAGATGTTGAATTTTGTCAAATGCTATTTCTGCATATATTGAGATGATGATATGGATATTTTTAGCGTATCAATATAATGAATTGCACTGATAGATTTTGCATTCATGGAATAGACCGCACTTGGTTATGATGTACTATGCCTTTCATATATGCTCAGATCTGTTTTCTAAAATTTGGTTTCAAACTTTTGTATCTATGTTCATAAAGAATATTGATGCATAGTTTTCTTATTTTGTAATATATATATATTTAATTTTTATTTATTTGTTTGTTTATTTTTGTTAATCCTCACCGACATTTTTTCCCCATTGATTTTTAGAGAGAGTGCAAGTGAGAGAGGGATGGGGAGAGAAAGAGAGAGAAACATCGATGTGAGAAAAACACATCAATTGGTTGCCTCCCACATGCACCCTGATCAGGGCTGGGATTGAACCTTCCACCCAAGTATGTTTCCTTGACTGGAAATCAAACCTATGACCCTCAGTGTGTGGCTGTAACAACTGAGTCACACTAGCCAGCGCTCTTTGTTTGGTTTTGGTAGCAGAATATAGTGAGCTTACAGAATAAGATAGGAAGTACTTTTTTACTATCAGTTTTCTAGAAGAGTTTGTATAGAATTAGTATTATTTATTCCCTAAATATTTGGTAGGATTCATTAGTGATGCCATCTAAACCTGGAATTTGTGTGTGTGTGTAAAGGTTTTTTTACTATAAATTCATTTTTAAATTAGATATAGTGCTAATCAGGCTATATATTTCTTCATTTGTGAGCTTTGGCAGTTTGCGCCTTTCAAGAAATTTAACCACTTCCTCTATGTTGTGGAAGTTATTCTCATATTATCTTATAGATCTATAATATGCTTCCATTTCTCACTTCCCAGACTTTATGATAATGTTTTCATCTATTTTGCTTATACATATGTCATAAACTCCATAAAACATTGTTATAATTTTTGTTTGAATAATCAAATATTCTTAAAAAGAAATCTAAATAACATATTTTTCACTGATTCCACTTATGGTTCTCTTCATTCTTTTAAGGGGATCCGTATTTTCATCTGATAACATTTTCCTTCTACTTGAAGGATTTTTTTTAACATTTCTTGTAGTGAGGTGCTACTATTAATGAATTATTTCAACTTGTGTATGATTGAAAACGTTTATTTCTTTGGGTATAGATTTCTAGGTTGATAGTTATTTTCAGCATTTTAAAGATGTTGTTCCACTGTATTGCATAGTTTCAGATGAGGAATTTGCTATCTTCCTTATCTTTATTACTCTGTATGTAACATGTGGCTTTTCTCTACTCGCCTTCAGATTTCCTGTCACTTTTGTTGAGAAATTTTATTATCATATGTCTTGTGCTTTTTCACTGGAATTCTTGGATCTGAAGATTTATACATGTCATCAAATTTGGAAATTTCCAGGCATTTCTTCAAATATTTTTCATCTCCCACATCCCTCTCTTTTGGAGACTCTAATTTCACATATGCTTAGGCTGCTAAAATTTGTCTCAGAGCTACTAAAGCCTTTATCATTTTATTAAAAAAAAAAACACTTTTTCCTCTTTGTATTTCATCTTGCGTTGCTTCTATTGCTCTGCTTTCAAGTTCACTAAGCTTTTCTTTTGTAATGTCTAATCTCCTATTAAGTCCATCCAGTGTGTATATTTCATTTAAGACATTACAGGTTTTAGCTTTTGTTGTTTGATTTTTTTAATATTTGTTTTTATGTTTTCTTTATCTTTATGTCATATTGGGAGGGAGGGCTTTTAGACTGCAGTTATAATAACTATTTTAATGTCCATATTTGCTATTATAACATCTATGTCTTTTCTGAGTAGGTTTCAATTGATTGATTGTTCTCCTCATTATAAGTCATATTTTCCTGCTTGTTAGAATGCCTGGTACTCTTTCATTGGATGCCAGACATTGTGAATTTTACCTGTTGGGTCTGGATATTATTGTATAACTGTAAATATTCTTGAACTTTGTTCTGGGATGCAGTTAAGTTTTTTGGAAACATTTTTATTCTTTTGGGTCTTGCTTTTTAAGATTTGTTAGCCTGGAACAAGCAGCATCTAAACTTGGTAATGTTTTCCTTAGATCTGAGGCAAAATCCTTCTAACTACTCTACCTAGTGCCACATGAGTTATGAGGTTTTCCAGACACTATTCCTGGCCCTTTGTGAGTGCTGAATATTTTTCTTCTAATGCTTTCTCCAGCCTTAAAGAATCTTTTCATGTACTTACGCTGATTAGTACTCTGCTGAATACTCGAAAGGATCTCTCTGCAGATCTCCAAAATTTTTCCCTATGAAGCTCTCTCCTCTGGTCCAGGTACTCTGTGCTACAAACTCAAGCTGCCTTGGCAGTTGTTTGAGGCAAGAAAGCAAATCTGATCCCTGTTATTCCATCTTGGTCATAAGTGGAAGTCAATATTTTATTTTTTTATTTCAAACATGCAGAATATTTTTAAGATATGTACGAAGAATTCCTATATCCTCTTTACCCAGATATTTTACATCTTTATTATTCTTTTTAAACCATGTAAGCAGTAATTGAGTAATTGCAGACCTAATGATTCATCACTCTTAATTCCTCCAGTCTTTATCATAAAAAACACAATTGTCCTATGTAAACATAGTACCACCAAGTTAAGAAAAATATCCACAGTATCATCCAGTTCACAGAACACTCTCAAGTTTTCCAAACTGTCCCAATAATGTTTCTTTATTTTATGATCTAGTAGCCAGCCCAGCATCGTGCATTGCATTTAATCGTCATGGATCTCCAATCTCCTTCAAGCTGGAATTGTTTTTCATCCTTTTCATGTTTTCATTCCTCAACCTGAGTTTGTTGGTTGACTTCTTATGTGCAGAAGCAGGCTATGTTTTCTTTGCAGGAATGCTATTATTGTGCTTTTCTTGGGCTATCACATCAAGAAACACATGAAGTCAACCAGTGAGGTTATTGCTCACTGGATCAAATTAATGTCTACCATTTCTCTACCATAAAGTCACCATTTTCCTTCTTGTAACAGAGAAGCACTTTGTAGGAAGGTATTTTGAAAATATTATGAATTGCACCATATTCAGTTTATAATCAAAACTCTACCCACCAGCCCTGGATGGCTCATAATGAATCTTGTAGAATTTGGTCTCAATACATAATTCATTTTGGTTTTCAAAGGCATCGTCTATGTTTATGAAAGACTAGCAATTTAGTCGTGACAGTCCTCATCTCTGTTAAAGAAAAACACATAGTTTATAGGAGCCATTCTATTCATTCAAATGTGTGTCCATCCAACTATCCATTCACATATCATCCTTTTGTTCAATAAATATTGATAGTAATTTTATATTGGCCAGGCAGTGGAGATACTGAAAAACGTAAGACACAGGTGCTTATATTTTATAAGCTCCTTGTTTTAGTAGAGGAAAATAATGTTGACAACTAATCATAATTCAATGTGATTACAACAATGCATTATAATGCAGGTATAGAACATACGGCATAGCAAAGAAACACAAATTTTATTAGCATATATAAGAGAAGGCCTCTTGGAGAAGTAATATTGGATCTGAGCTCTTTAAGGTAAGTACAAACTTGGGAAATATGTGATGAGAGTGGGAATAAGCAGAATGTTTCAGTAAGAAGAAACAGCATGTGATAATGTCAGGACATAGAAATAGTTTATTGTCTGGGGGAAGGGGAGAGTAGGAGAAAGGAAGGGGGACTGGTGGTGAAGCAGGAGGAAGAGACTGGAAAAACTGAGGTAGGGCCAGGTTGGTGTGGGTCCAAATTATTTTTTCATGTGAAGGAGTCTGGTTTTTATTCTCACTAAAAGTAAAGATTCCTGGGCCCCAACCCAAATCTATTAAATTAGAATCTCTGAGGAGGATGTGGGAATCTGTATTTTAGCAAACACCTCAAGTTTGGGAATCACAGCTGTGTGTCAAAGGGTGCTACCGAATGTTTTAAAACAGAGTGAAATAATCAGGTTTGTATTTCAGAAAGTTCACTAAGGGATTCATGGAGGGTGACTTCAAAAGCAGAGCAGGTGGACGAAACATCTGCGGCAGCCGTCATAGCACTCCACCAGTTATTTGTAGCACACAGCTTGCCAAGCTCTATCTTTTCTGGAGCTGATCTCAGCTAAATTTAAGAAACTTATGAAGAGGACTTAATCCACTCTGCCAGCTTTGTCTCATGCCTTTGTATCAGTCAGGCTGAAAGGATGACCCACACACTAAGATGCTCTTAAATGGCTCAATAGAAGATACTGGTCAACAAGACCTACTAAATATCTCATTGTTAAACATGTTTATTATTCCAAGTTCAATAGCAGGAGTTGTGGTGGACATGGTGATTTGCCACTCAACATCTACCCCATCTTCCTTCTTAGTGGGGTGGCTTTCAAACTCTCTTTTTAAAACTCCTTCCACTATTTTAAAAATCTTACATTGCAATCCAGAATACACATGTGTATGTGTCCCACGAAACAGTACTTACCCATACTGAGCTGCTGTTCAATAAATATTGATATTGAAATGTCTATTCTGTTCTATTTCACTTTCCCAGGGCTTCATGATTAACTAGTGAGGGGTCCTGATCCCCACTGTGAAATCCATTGCCATAATGTGCTTTCCTGTATAACACAGACCGGAAAGGTAAAGACTACATTTTCCCACCTACTTTAGCGGAACGTCCACATGTTTTTGGGCTCTACAGACCAAATGCCTTCAGATTGCTTTTGTGATTTCTGCTGGGCAAGCATGTCATGGAAGTGCTTCCTCGTTCTAGGCAATGCCGGCAGAGAGTTAGTCAGTAGTGTAGGTACGAAGAAGAAAGGCCAGGAAAGCCCATTTTCACAGGTAAAGTCTGTATCAGGCACAGAACGGTTCTGGAATCTGAGGTATTTGTGGCTTCTTGGGCGGGATTTTCTTAATCAGGACAGTTTCTGATTGCAGTGGCTTCCAGAGCAAGGTAGCGACAACATGGTGGTGGAGTCCAAGAAGTCCCAATCCTAAAGTGGTAGGAGCTGCTTGGGTGTCCCATGTTGTGTCTAAGGAGAAGAAAGGAATGGTACCAAAATCTTACCCTAGAGACTGTTATGTCGGGCCTCGCAATGAGTCTATGTGCCACTGAAAGACCTGCAGGAAATCTCTGCTGGCCCCAGTGAGCCCCAGGGGATTCTATACTCTGTGGTCAGCCCTGCTGAAGTATTAAAGACGTGCTAAGTTCTAGGGGCTCAGAAGTTGCCTAAGCCTTCACCGATCAAACTTTGCTTGGGTCCAGCCACCAAAAGGAATGAAGGGCAACTATATCTGACAGCATGAGTCAATCTCAGAACATAAGGTGGAACTTTTTGCTATTTTTTAGCAAAACATACAAGTGTGTGGTTCTGTTTATATAAAGTTTATAACACAGGCAAATTAAACCATATTGCTTAGAGATCCATATTTAGGGGATAGAGAAAGCTATAAAGAAAAGAGGTGTTTACCATAAAAGTCAGGATAGAGGGCATGTGAAGGGTAAATCGTGGGAAGACTATGAGGTGCTGGCTATGTTGTATTTTTTTTACCTCGATGATGATGTCCCAGAAGTTTATGTATGCTCTTTTCTGTGCATGCATTATATTCTACGTTCCTTTGCACATATAAAGGGTTAAGAACTTCAACAATAAATAAAAAAATTAATTGGGATTCACGTAACTTCAGGATTAAAAAATAATTTCTGATCATCTAATCCATCTACTCTTCTGCTTGAATCTCCTTACAAATGTTTCTGTCCTCTGTTTGACCCCCTCTGAAGAGCTGTGTAGATGTCACTCATGAGAGCAGTAACAAAACCAGGCAAAAAAACAGGTGAGACCTCCAGCTTTACTGTCATGTAACTGCAATTATTTACCTACTTCCCTCAATTCCCAGCTGCCAGGTCAACGCAGACTATACCTAAAGAGCTAAAAATGACCTGCAAATCTAACATTGAACCTTAGCACCCTGAGGATATAACTTCCTCCCCCTGACCCTTGGGTATCATATAGCAGGGAGATATCCTTTTGTGATTTCTTATTATTGCTTACAAGAGACACGTGAGACAGCAATGATCAATACCGTAGCAGAAAAAGAGATCTGTAACACGTGGGCTACCTTGAAGTTTAAACTGCTTTCTTTTTCAAATGGGCTGCTAAGTTTGGGAAGGAGTATCGGGAGAGCAGAAATGAGGGGTGAGGCAGAAAGAAAACCTCACTCGGCATCTAGGCTCATTTCCTATTTTCAGATTCTATAAGATGATCTGGCAAAGTAAGCAGGTAAGAGGCAGGTGAGCTGGTTCTAAATGATCATCCAGTCGAGGAAAACATAAAGGTTTCCACTTCTCCAGTCTTCAAAGAGAGATTTAATTTATTTTGGGAGGCCTAATATTGTCAGGACTAACGGTTCAAGCCTGAAATCTTCTCAAGCCAAAGATGCTATGTCTGCTTCAAATAATACACTTGTTTTATAAGTTCACCTTTTTGTTTTTAAACAACCATGGAACTTTTCAAAAAATTCTTCCCTTTTTCCTGGTGCTTTGTAGTACTTGAAAAATTTGTCAGCTGACTAGAGATTCCTGAGTAAATGAACATATGAATAATATGTCATTTGTTTGTCCAGTAAAAATTGACATGACATGGGAAAGAGTATTGAGAGAACAGAAATGAATGAATCACAAGGAACAAATAAAAATTATAAAAATTATTTGGAATTAGGAGATTCTTTTTGATATATACAAAAGTTATACATTTGCATGAGGGTGATTTCTGAGAATTACAGGTGATAACTCCATTATAACAAAAGGCAAAACTGTAAGTAAGTAGAGCCATCTCTCTACTCCATACAAGCAAAGAAAAGTTGAAAAGTGAAGTAATTATTTGGATAATTCAGACAGAAAAACAGCTACTGGGGGAATGTAGGCCTTTCTTTTCTGGACCAAATTCACTTGAGCCATCCAATAACACGAACCACCAAAGTGGAATTTGGCATTAAAGAAGCTTGTCTTGGCTTCTGTCCAGTGGGATTTAGTTACTGAATTCCGTAAAGGGCATTGTTCAAACATGGTCGGCCATGTAACTGGGTTCTAAGGCATGAGCTGCAGGAACCTTGACATCATCACATGACAACCAGGGTATCATTCCATTGGATCGAATTATCCAGAAAATCACTCTCATTCTAGTTCACCTTTCTGGGTTAGACAAAAGGGAAGTGTATTGGCCAAGATTTGCGACACAATAATGACATGTGAGTACCTGAAATCTTTGCCTGCAAGTGTGTTAATAAATATGATCCAGATCCCAAGATTGTACAGATAGAAGTAAATGGGCCAAAGGTGACGGTTATTTCGTAATTCCTCACTCATCACCCCTGCCTTCCACATTTGTGGTTGCTCTAAATGCACATTGGATTACCAAAATAACTGTGTTGATTAATGAATGGCAGAAACCATAGCACTTGAATTACCCACCATGCCAATAGTCTTTCATGAATCTATTTTGCTCCCTGAACACTTGTTTATTAATTGGAGAAAACCCAAAGATGTCTTGCAGAGAGTAACCTTGTTGCAGAAATTGCAACTGTGATCTCTAACTTGCTTTTCTAGGGCTTCTACAGTTTTGCTGGCTATGCTTGAGCAAAGTTTTTGTTTGTTTATTTAGCTTTTTGTTTGTTTCTTTTGTTTTAAATTACCTGGGTTTAGGCCTCTGTGCACACCTGGTAGGTGAAATCCTCCTTTCCTTGGGAACTGGGATGCAAGTTAAGTTCCCATTTGCTTTGACTTCAGAATAGACAAGGACCAGCTGGTTAGTGCTGACACAACTGATACTACTGGCAGGAGTGCTACTCAAACATTCTGCATTTGGTCATTATTTATCAATGGGGAGGCATTTTTCCGGAGAAAGGCACATTCTTTGTCTTTGGACGGAAAGTCCATGCTTCCAAAGGGGGATAACCTAGGAAGGAAAAGTTGATCACTCATTTCCCATGTGTAAACCTCACATGTAAGTCTTCATTTTAAAGGTTTGAATTCAAATATAGGAAATGAACTGTGGCCCTTAAAATACCATATAGTTAACTTTTTTCTGTAGCACTATGATTTTTAGTAGCTGAATATGCCATCTCTCATTGAGCAGGTTGCTTTCATCACCAAGTTGAAGCATATGTTATTGTTATAAGTACTATTAATTCTTTGGTTATAACTTCACACTGGAAATAATTTTTAACATCATCAGCCTCAAGGCATCAAATAATGCAAGGCTGTTTTCAGTGCATTCCCTATGTGGTTGTGTGGCCCTCACATGACCCTGAGAACTCTGGGAGATAGAAAAGTGGACAATTAGACACTTAGGATCTTCTGGTGCCTGCCCCATCCTCGTTTCACTGTTCCACAGGGTTTTCCAACATTGTGTGAGATAACATTAAAAAAAACATGAAAAGGAAATTTTCTACACATTTACTTACAATTTACAACTCTCATTTTTTCCTCCTCTTCTTTTTCTCCCCTTCACAATCTCCTACTCTTCTCTCTCTCTTTTTTTTTTTTTTGTTCTTTTTGATCTTGTTAGATAGAACAACAGGGTCTCCGAATTATTTATGTTACTCCAATGAACATTGTATTCATATTCATCCAAGGGAGAGTATTTTTGCTTCAGTTTTCCAACCACGAAACTAATAGACATAATGGAAATGTAATTGATACTTAGCTTTTGTCCTGGAAATAGATCTCATTACAATTATATGTAAGAGATATTTAAAAATAACTGTAAAACAGGAGACATATTTATGTACTTCTGAAGATGAATAGACTTTTTAATAGGTGGAGAGACATTCCATAAGATAAGCTGAAATTAATCATATTGCCGAAGTTTTCAAAGAGGTTAGAGTCCAAATTAAACATAAAAGGGCAAACCGGTTTCTTCCTCTTGCGTATTTTAATGAAGACTAGAGAGGTTGGAGAAATATTTATATTCTTTTATTCATATTTTCAGGATTGCCTCATGTCTCAATTTTTTTTTCCAAGTCTCTCATTTAAGTGAGGGGTACTTCAAAGTGAATATGGGTATTCTCAACTCCTCGTATCTTTTTTTAAAAAGGAAGAATTAATGGGACTGGAAATGTAAAAACAACAGATGTACTAAAAGTGTGATTACAGCCGAGAGTGAGGCGTACGGGGGAGTCCCACCACTTTGTGGAGCTTCGGTGGAGGGCTGATTGTATCATAGAGACGCTGGAGCCCACAGCAGCACCAAGACCATCTCTAGGAAATGACTGCAGATTTCCCTCCGAGTGCCAGAGATAAGGAGCTGTTTCTTTCTAAACATAGCTATCTGCTTTGTCGTTAACAAGAGACTCTGCTAAGGATTATGGGTAATTCATGTAAGGATGACTACTGAGATGTGCTGTGTGGTGAGGGAGGGAATTGTGCTCCCAACACTTGCTGCATTAATGACTCTGATGGAATTCAAGGAAGAAAGGGACCTGCTCTTCGCAAATGTTCTCCACTAAGGGACAGGCGCAGAAAAGGGAGTCCCCCTTGGAACCCAAGGCCAGTGCTGAAGTGAGGTCTCTTCCATTCTGGCCCCAGATTGTTTTTTTTTCTCTCCACAGAGCTACATAGTTCAGTCATGACGCCTTGAGGGAGCAAACACTGTCTTCAGACAGTGGCAGAGATAAGAAAAACTGAAGCTGAGTCGCAGGCACAATGGTGTGCATGTTGATATCCCTGGGTTATGAACTATTTTCTTTTAATCCAGTTTCAAAAGATGACTTCCTCCATATGCAATTAATTCCACATAGAACTACAAGGAACCGCATATTTTAGAACAGTTGTGTCATCAGCATGAATGTTTAAACAATCTCTGTGGTCTCTTTCCCACAAACTGATTTAACATGTATATAAAGAGGCTTTTGAAATGAGCAATTTACATTTGCTTCTCAAACTTCAGCGTCTGTTTTCAGTAAATATTGAAGATGAAACTTCCCTCATTCATGCCTGGAACACTGGCCAATTGCAACCAAGGAATGCAGTTCTTGAGGTCCTCATGAATAAAACTCTCCTGTTGTGAACCTCGTCTTTCTCAGTCCATGTCAACAGGACCGCAGCAACATGAATGTGGGAGGAAACATTCATGGCCACTGGCTGAGCTAGCCACACAGATTATTCTAATTAATCCCCAAACAGTGGGAGCCACACTGACCAGGGTTCAAATCCTGCCTCTGTCACTTATAGATGGAGTGACATGTATCCTTGTCTGGCTATGGTGGTCCCAGTTCACTCTTACTACCCCTGGGGAACTATTGATAGAAGTCTTTTCAAAAGTGTTCCAGTTTGAGCTGGAATTTATATGGCGTCTTATTAATAGCAACACCCAGCTTAGCTCTCTGTGCCCTGGCTTTTTATGGGTACTGCAATGAGTATGTGTTGGGGTTCTGGTCCTAGAGACCTATTTTATAGGCCAAATGATCAAAACTAATCATGAAAATAACTTACAGTGAATTGAAGCACAGCTAGTTAAATGGCATAATAATTTATTGCAGCATCAAAGTGTGTTTTTTCTTCCCACATATTTGTTTCCTTTTCCCAATTCGAAAAGAAACCAGTTCCTTTTGTGCTTCCTTGGTTTGGGGATTTTTGCAAGCTGGAAGGCAGGGCCTCTGAAATCTGTGGCTCTTCCAGCTTTTTGTAAACACCTACAGCCATTGAAAGGATAAGTGCCCCGGGCATGAAGGAAGGGGGACAAAGTATGGGAGGGCAGAGAAGCAGAAACAGCGTGCAGAGGAGGAAGAGTGCCGACCCCAATGAGAAAGCAGAAGAGGTGGTGGCTAAACTCACTGGCAGGTTCAGCTCTACAGTTGGTGGGGCTCCGTGCAAAAGGAAATGGTGAGGCTCCTTGTTCATGTGTCAAGACGACAACAACAGAGCATTAACTCAAACTCAGGGCTCTGAGCGTGGGGCCCCGTGAAACTAGAGGTCATTTGGCCATGAAGCTGGCTCTGGCTCTGCCCAGAGGAGATGGCTTTAAGAAGGAGGCACCAGTTTCCTAAGCCTAAATGATGCCACCAAAATGCACCTAGGCCTCACAGTGTAGAGAGATGCCAGTGGTACCTTGAAAAACTGGAGCTTAGAGTACTTTTCTTAAATGTCCTCATTCCAAGTAAAGCTTCACGGTTCTGGTGTGAATCTGGGGAGGAGGGGAGGCCCCAGCAAGGATGGGATGGACATTCTTACCATCTTAGAGGAAGACTGGAAGCTGAGAGTCCGAAAACTAAGTTGATTTAAAGAAATAAAAACATTTTTGGATATGTTTGGCACACTTCAGTTTGTAGACTAAAGTTGATTCCACATATGCTTTTATAAATATTTAAGTATATAAAACCAAATGTTTAATATAAGATCCGCATTGTAAATATTCCTTTGAGTGTATTTTCAGCATGGACTACAAGGGCTCAACTAAAAGCAGAGCGGAAGATGCCTGCTTTTTTGCTAACCCTCCATGAAATACCCACAGGCTTTCTTCACTGCTGCAGAGACCTTTCATCTGCATTTACAATTTGGATTGTGGGGATTCCAAGATGGCTGCAGAGTAGGTGGAAGTACACTCACCTACTCCTGCCACTAAACTGGATTTACAGCTAAATTATAGAGCAATCAACCTCAACAACCAACTGAAGTCTAGCTAAACTGAACAACATAAACAAGGATTTACAGAAAGAAGCCACATAGGGACTGGAAAGAAGGGCAAAGAAGCAGAAAGTGCTGGTCCATGCACCCACATGTATCAGCTGAGAAGTCTAAGGGATATCTCAGCTGCAAAACTCCTACCCCCAGGAGTGAGGGGTCTCCAAATGCAGGAATCCCAAAATCAGAGCAACAGAGATGGGAAGAGGAACGCACATAACATCTGGTGGTGAAAAATCAGTGGGGATCAGTCCATCTGGGAGAGAAGGGAGGCCAGAGACCCAGACGCCACCTTCCTAGGGTTAAACACTCCTATTGTCACAGCACCAGCCTGAGGAGTGCACTGTCTAGTCCTCTGACAACTGGCAACACCACTCTGCTATGCTCAGGTCCTTCAGAGGGGTCTTCTGATTGCACCCAGCAGAAACCTTTGGAGTGCTCTTTCTCCTTTTCTGGAGAAGTTCTTGGTAGAGACTCAGACAGTGATTAAACTATGTAGCTTTGGGTACAGGGGAGAGCACCAGCCACTCTGCAGCCCTGCCCCGCTGAGTTCAGTTGTGCAGGGAGACCAGAGTGCCACAGAGAGCTAGGACTTTCAGAGCATCCCCCAGGAAACCTTTGTCCAGGAATCAGATGGGTGGATGCTGGGTTGTGTGGCTACATTGGAGATGTGGGGTGGGCATGGGGAGCACTTCTATCTCTCCTGTGAGCTCAGCCCATACTGTTCTGGAGAAGAGAAAGAAGTACTTGCCCCATTCCTCAGCCTTGCAGGTAACACTCCCAATGGAAGATTATTCGGATTAGCCCTCTCAAGTCCCAGTGGTCCCACCCAGCTAAGCCCAGTTCTGAAGGGAGAAGGGTGTGCTTCTGGGAGCTGGGATATTTGAAGTCTCCCTTGAAGCCTATTGTTTCCCTTGGAAGCTATTGTCTGGGTCTGGAACAAAGTGCTTGGCCCACCCCGTCCCTCCACCCCTCTGTGGGCTCAGCCAGCACCACCACCAATGGGAGACTCTTTTGATCTATTTTCCTGACACCTGGTGGCTCCACCCTGTTGAGCTTGCTCCTGAGGAGGTGATGGCAGGCTACACACCCAGCCTGAACCTGTGCTCTCCCTGGAGGAGTTAGAGTTGGAAACTCTAGCAGACACTAGTGGCTTGGCTCTGGAGTAAGGCCACTTTCCACTCAATGAGTGTCTGACCACACAACCACCAAGTAGGGGGTGCACTATCCCTGTCCTCCTGACCCCTCTCACCCCACTCTCATCACCTGTGGAAGGATCTTTGTATACTGTGGCAAGCCTGTGCCCAGTCTACAGTCTCTCTTTGGAAGGTTCTGGAGGAAGATCAGGCAACCTCTGGAAGAGTCAGAGTAGCTGACAGGTGGAGGCAGTCCTCAGGGAACCTCAGATCCTTTATAGATCTTCCTCCAGCTCTAAACAGGAGGAAGCAGACCCTTATACATAGATTGGTCCCTCCTGTACACACCCAGACCCAGTAGACACAACCTCAAACAGTGAATAGCATTGTAGTTCCAGACAGGTAGTCCAACGCTGGTTACACACAATGTCAGACATCAACCTATACCTGAACCCCACTCAAGTGGACCCAGGACCAACCCAACCAATGATGAGCTTCCGACCACACCAGAGCTTGATCCATCTAGCCACACAAATGGCACACCCAAAGGGGGATTCTGGCAGGCAGCCTTCTGGGAACAACTCTACCTCGGGAGTAGACCCTGCATGGCAACGTATACCAGTGATCAAGCTTTATCCTTTTTGTCAGCCAGCCTGGAGGGTTAACTCCACCCACAAAAGGGCCAACAGCATTCAACACACAATTACAACAGGAGGGTACATATAACCCATAAGAAACATTACTGGAGCACTGAGCTCAGGTGATTGGGAAGATTGTGCCACTGAGCTCAACAAGACATGTAAGTCATAAAGTCACCATAACAGCTTCGGGAGTCATAGCAGATCTACCTAATACACAGAGACAAAATGGAGAGACAAAGAAATATACCCCAAATGAAAGAACAATAGAAATCCCCAGAAAGAGAATTAAATGAAATGGCTACCAGATAAGAGAATTTAAAACACTAATTATAAGAATACTCTTGGACCTTAGGCGAAGAATGATGATCTCAATGAGAACTTAAACAAAGAGATCATAAGAATTAAAAAGAACATAGAAACCATTAAAAAAACAAAAACAGTTAGAAATGAGTACAATATCTGAAATAAAGAATATACTGAAGGAATCAACAGCAGGTTAGATGAAGCAGAGGTAGAATCAACAATTTAAGCAGCCAAGCAGAGCATCAAAACAAGTGCTGGAGAGGATGTGGAGAAAAGGGAACCCTTGTGCACTGTTGGAGGAAATTAGACTAGTGCTTAGGGGACTGCAGATCAGGCCCAGGGGGAGGCCTGCAGAGAGAGAGGCAGGGTCTGATCCATAGCCTCTGTGGCAGCCGTTGATCAGAACTTGCCTCTCTTTCTCTTCCAGCCTGGCCAACAGCTGTGCCTCCATTTCTCACCCAGGCTGCTGATCAGCTGGGCTTTTCTGATCAGACCTCGTTGATAGGCCCAGAGAGGTTGACTGGCTTAGAAACTGACCAATCAGAACCAAATCTGGGTAAATGTAAGGAGCCAATGGCTGCCTAGGAGGTGGAGGCTTTGATGCTTATTGGCATAGAAACTGACCAATCAGAACCAAATCTGGGTAAATGTAAGGAGCCAATGGCTGCCTAGGAGGTGGAGGCTTTGATGCTTATTGGCATAGAAACTGACCAATCAGAACCAAATCTGGGTAAGTGTAAGGAGCCAATGGCTGCCTAGGAGGTGGAGGCTTTGATGCTTATTGGCATAGAAACTGACCAATCAGAACCAAATTGGCAGGCAGAGGAGGGCAGTTGGGAGCGAGATCAGACCAGCAAGGGAAGGCAGTTAGGGGCAATCAGGCAGGCAGGCAGAGGTAGTTAGGGGTGATCAGATAGGCAGGCAGAAGCAGTTAGGGGTGATCAGGTAGGCAGGCAGAGAGGTTAGGGGCAATCTAGCAGGCAAGCAGATGCAGTTAGAGGCAATCAGGAAGGCAGGCAGGCAGAGGCAGTTAGGGGTGATCACGCAGGCAGGCAGAGAGGTTAGGGGTAATCAGCCAGGCAGGCAAATGAGTGGTTAAGAGCCAGCAGTCCTAGATTGTGAGAGGGGTGTCCAAATGCTGGTTTAGGTCCGATCCCAGCATCCCCTGAGGGGTCCCCTATTGGAGTGGGTGAAGGCTGGGCTGAGAGAACCGCCCCTCCATGCATGAATTTCATGCACTGGGCCTCCAGCTATCAATAAATCAACAAACAACAAGTGCAGCCACTGTGGAAAACAATATGGAGTTTCCTCAAAAAATTACAAATAGAACTGTCTTTTGACCCAGTGATCTCAATTCTAGAAATATATCCAAAGAAACCCAAAACACTAATTTGAAAGACTATATGCACCACTAAGTTTATTGCAGATATTTACAATCGCCAAGATCTGGACATAGCCCATGTGCCTGTCAGTAGATGAGTGGATAAAAAAGCTGAGGTTCATTTGTGCAATGGAATACTACACAGCCATAAAAAAGAAGAAACTCTTACTTTTTGGGACAGCATGGATGGACCTGGAGTTTATTAAGCTAAGTGAAATAAGCCAGTCAGAGAAAGACAAATACCATATGACCTCACTTATATGTAGAATCTCATGAACAAAATAAACTGACAAGTAAACAGAGGCATGGATACATGGAACAGACTGATAGCTATCAAAGGGGATGGAGATTTTGGGACTGGATGAAAGAAGGTGAAGGAGTAAGGCAAAAAGAAACACCTCATCATATATAACATAGAGACACAGATAACAGTGTAGTGTTATCATAGCTAGAGGGAGAGAGGAGGTGGGAGCTAGGTGAGGTGGGCAAAGGGGGGAAATGGTAAAGGAAAGAGACTTTGCTTGGGGTGAAGGACACACAATGCAGTGTGCATATGTTGTTTTGTTGAATTGTACAGTTGCAAACTGTATGATTTTGTGAACCAATGTCACTCCAATAAATTCAATTAAAAAAATAAAAAATAAATAAAATTCAGTTTGTTCCTCTCAAACATTTTTCTTATCCATTTCATGTATAGAAATGCTCTGAGAGTCAGTGAATGGCAACTTCTATGGGATAAGAAGTGCCATGGTTTGGGTTAACTGATTTTATATTTGAACATCTTATTTATGACAGTAAATGTTTTATTTTTTATTTTTAAACTTATGTTTCTCTGTAGTAGTGTGTGACATTTAAGGAAGTTACTTAATCTGCTATAGTATCCTTAAGTAAGGATCCTACCCACCAATTTGGGATTCCATAGTACCCAGCACATATCCTATATAATAAAAGCCTAATATGCTAAGTGTCCAGTCATCTGGTCAGCCATTCAACCAATCAAAGCATAATCCTATATAATAAAAGGGTAATATGCAAGTAGACCAAACAGCAGAAAACCGAACAACCAATCAAAACAAAATATGCTAATGATATGATAAAGCTGCTCAACCACTCACTATGACATACACTGCCCACCAGGGGGCAGATGCTCCAACCAGTGAGTTAGCTTGCTGCTGGAGTCCATCCAATTGGGACGAGTGAGATGGGCCAAACATTCCCTGGAGCCCTCCCTCGGTCCCTTCCCGGCCTGATTGTGCTCCAGTGGGGTGCCTCAGCCTGACTTGCTCCCTCTTGCAATCCAGGACCCCTCAGGAGATGTCAGAGAGCCGGTTCCAGCCCAGTCCCACAGGCTACTCTCCTTGAGAGGGCACCAGATACAGGGCTTATGGTTGGCAAGAGCTGCTGTGGCAGTGTGAGCCTCTCCTAATCGGAACTGATTGGGCATGAGCCCATGGCAGGCACAGTGGGAGCGGCAGGTAGGAGCTTCAGGTGGTGTTGGACCGTGGGTTTCAGAACGATCCCTGCAGGCCACCCAGAGGGACCTCACCCTTGCATGAATTCATGTACCGGGCCTCCAGTATGCTACTAATATGCTAAGGTTGCTCAACTACTCACTATAACATGCACTGACCACCAGGGGGCAGATACTGTGACCTGTAGGTTCACTTGCTGCTGGGGTCCAGCCAATTGGTCTGAGTGAGACTGGCTGGATACACCCTGGAGCCCTTCTGTGGTCCCTCCCCAGCTGGCCAACCTCCCATGAGGTTGAGAGAAGCCATGAGGTTGACACCGTACTGGTGAGGTCCCTCGACCTGGCTTAAGCCCTCTCATAATCCAGGACCCCTCAGAGGATGTCGGAGATCTGATTTTGCCCCAATCCCACAGGCCAGGTTGAGGGACCCCACTGGTGCACGAATTTGTGCACCAGGCCTCTAGTAAACATATAAAATGCTAAAATGTTGCTGGGTTTGGACATGACTCTGCCATGTTAATCACACAATAGTGGTCAATTTTTAGTTCATGGGTCACCTCAAGCTTTCCTTTTTTGTTGTTGTTGTTGTAAATGAGCCTCCAACCACATGAATTTCTAGAAACTTTTGTTTTAATATTAAAATATTAAACCTTTTCAGATTTCCATGGACTGAAGAACAGCTTATTGCATGCTGCTGCCAGCCACTCCTACTGTATTTAGATGTTGAATCACTGAGGATTAGAATCAAAAAGGACCAGAGATCATAATGTTCTGTGGTGACTCAGGGACTCCTGGGGTGCCCACTGGGCTCCTCAATGTACATGGTCCCAGACACCTGCTCCCCACTTTGCCAGAGGAAACTCCAACTCTATCTGTTTCCTATGTTATCCATGTAAACACACTTTTATTTACCAAAGGGCACAGCTCATAAACAAAATTTTAAAAAAAACATTTGAAGATTACTGATCTGTTCCAATCCCTACATTTAGGAATTGATAGAAGAAGTTTGTTTGAACCAACACCACACAGCCAGTTGGTGGCAGAGCCAGGAGAAAAGCGGGGTCAGCTCCCAGTCCCAGCAGCTTTCCTTCCACCAGGCTGCCTATTGCAGAAAGATGTCGCAGGGTCAAGGCTCAAACCTTATGAATCAGATGTACAAAAACAGTAGTGTATTTGTTTTCTGTAACCAGATTAATCTTGCCCTGAAGCTCTGCTTCCTACAGATGGCGGAAATAAACGTGCTAAGTAACAGCCTCTTTCATGGTGGGAAAAAGGGAGGGGGAGCTGAATTCAAAGTTGAAACTCTCTATGGGAGCCAGTTCTCTGCCTTCTCAGGATCTTCTTGCTTTCTTTTTCCCAAGATGGTGTCTGAGTGATGGGGAGGTTTATGGGTTCTCACAGAGCAGGCGCAGGCTGTCTTCTTCTGCAGGCCCCTGCTGTTCACCACTGAGGTATGGCTCCCCTTGGTCTTCAGGCATCAGCCTCTACCCACTCTATGTGTGTCTGCAGCTGAGGTCATTTACAGTCTGTCTCTCCGCATGGGCAGTCTGTGGTGACAGCTCCCAGGGAGCGAGACCATCTCTCCCAGGGAAGATTCTAACCAGGGCCAGTGCCAGGGGAAGACCATCTTCAGGACAGAGCCCATCACCATTCAAGGGAGCCCCTCTTTACCAGGCACCTAAACAACTAAAAGTTAACAAGAATCATGTATACATTCTTTTCTTAACGTTTTAAGTGAAAAATTAGAAGCAGACACATAATTATTTTAAAAAGGAGACCTTGTTAAAGGCAGCAGAGTAAAAACACTTATGCCATTTCTTTTCCTAAAATCCCAGGGAAAACAATAAATGAAACAAAAACAGAAGAAAAAAAAAATCTTCCCATCATGAATGAAACAAGGAAACAGTTACAATCCCAAACCACAAACTATGAAGAACATCTGCCAAATATTGTGGGCTTTAATGGAGATAAGGGAGCCCTTAATGCTGACAAATTCCTCCTTGGCTCACAGCAGGATGTATAGTTCTCTAAAGTTGAGCGAAGCAATCCTAAAACGTCAAGCCTAAGATCCATTGCTGAGAGAGGGGAGGTCGAAGGACATGAACAAAACATGGTTAGAAAGGGGGATTGTCTTTAAGAAATGCCTGTTTTTGGATGCCACAGATTTTTCACTTTTTTGTACTTTTCCAAATTTTTAAAAAATTTCAATGAGCACTTTTTGTCAAAACAACAGCTATCTAATTTAATAAAAGAGTAATATGCAAATTGACCATCACTCCATTACACCTAAGCCATGCCCACCAGCCAATCAGAGCGACTGTATGCAAATTAAACCAGCCAAGATGGTGGCCAGTAGCCACAGAGCTAGAGCAAACAGAAGGCTTCCATTGCACCAGCGATGGAGGAAACTGCCTGCCTAGGCCAGCTGTAGCCTCTGCTCAGGGCAACAATGTTTCAATTATAGAAGATAAATAAACCTCAGAAACCTGGTTCCAGCCAGGCTCGCTGGGATGTTGGGTCAATGGGAGCTGTGGCCAGCCTGCAAACAGTCATAAGCCCCTCACCCAGGCTAGCCAGGCACGCCAGCAGGTGGACATCTTCTGAGGGGTCCCAGACTGCGAGAGGACACAGGCTGGGCTGAGGGACCCCCCTGAGTGCACAAATTTTTGTACACCGGGGCCCTAGTTTAAACAATAAGTAAAAGCTAAAATAAAAAGCAAACACAAGTCTGGCTGGTGTGATTCATTGGGTTGAGTGTTGACCTATGAACCAGGGGGTCATGATTTGATTCACAGTCAGGGCACATGCCCAGGTTACAGGCTCCATCTCCTGTGGTGGGGACGGGGGGGGGGGTGAAGGGGGAGTGTAGGAGTTAGCCAAATAATGATTTTCTATCATCATTGATGTTTCTATCTCTCTCTCCCTCTCCCTTCCTCTCTGAAATCAATAAAATATATATCCTATGTAATAAAAGGGTAATGTGCAAATTGACCCTAACAGCAGAACGACTTAGAATTACTGGTCACCATGACACACACTGACCACTAGGGGGCAGATGTTCAATGCAAGAGCTTCCCCCTGTTGGTCAGTGTGCTCCCACAGGGGGAGCTCTGCTCAGCCACAAACCAGGCTGATGGCCGCCAGTACAGCAGTGATGGTGGGAGCCTCTCCTGCCTCCTCAGCAGAGCTAAGGATGTCCAACTGCAGCTCAGGCCTGCTCCTCACTGGCAAGTGGACATCCCCCAAGGCTCCCAGGCTACCAGAGGGATGTCTGACTGCAAGTTTAGGCCCAATCCCTCAGGAAATGGGCCTAAGCCAGCAGGTGGACATCCCCCAAGGAGTCCCAATCTGCAAGAGGGCACAGGCCAGACTGAGGGACCCTCCCGAGTGCACAAATTTTTGTGCACTGGGCCTCTAGTATATATATAACAAACACAAAAACAAAGCCACTTGTTTTACTAACTGTGTGTAAAAGGCTTAAAGACTAACCCTGGCCAGTGGGCTTAGTTGGTTGGAGCATCATTCTGTGCACTGGGGGTTGTAGCACATACAGGAGGCGATTGTCAATGTTTCTGTCTCATCTCTCTCTCTCCCTTTCTCTCTCTCTCAAATCAATGCATGTCCTTGGGTGAGAATTGTAAATAAAATTTTTTTAAGGCTTAAAGGATACTTAATAGCTACATCAGAATTCTTCTTACGGAGGAACAATCTTTAATACCTTAATAGGTTATTCGGTTTCAAAAGATTAAAACAGACCCAGAGTTTGGAAGAAGAGAGAATAGAATGAAGGCCAAAATGTTCTGCATTTATACAGAGGCACAATAGTAAGGTTTGGCTGAGATTACTCCTCCTGAGAGATAAGCAGGAAGAAAAGGGAAGGACTTAAGAAACACCTGGAGTGGGAGTGGGGATGGCTCCAATATTAGAACCTGAGTTGACAAAAATCACCAACTGTCTTTCTAACCTTGAGAATTCTGAGGATTTAAAGTTATTTGCATTACCTTGATAAAGACACCCCCCCACCACCCCTTGGCTTCTCTCAGCCTTCTACACCCACAAAGGTCTTAGTTTTATTTACTTGTTTGTTTACATTATTCTTTTTCTTGAGGTTGGGTAGAAATGAAGTCAATCAAAAGAATGAGCTAGCACTCCTGGGTTGGAAATGATCACAGAAGTATGAGGTCTGAGTCAGAGCTAACGAGGAGAGCTCCTCGGACCTCCATCCCCAACCCATTGACCGACTGCTTTAAACTCCTTCGCACTTGCAAAGGCCACTTCCATCTGTACGTCAGCTGACCTTTAGATTAACTGTGCTATAAGTCAAGAGAGAGAAGGATGGGGCTATTTTGAGAGTCTAGGTAGGAAGTCATTGTAAGGAGCAGTGGAGAAGGGCAGACAGAACAGGGCAGAGATCAGCATGGTTTCTCTTCACAGGTGAGCATTCTCCATCTTGAATGGTCACCCATGTCCTATATGCACACCCACCCTAACCCTTTCTTGGCCACTCCCCCTTCCAGTTCCTCAACAACTGTTCAAAAAGAAAAATTCCAACACATTAGCAAGAAGATAGCATAATGACTTTTAATGGTATCTGGAACTCCTTCAAGATTTATGTCCTTGCTACAATATCTGAATAATATACTGAGCCTAGCACATATTCCTTCTTATTTTAGATCTTCTTCTGAAGAATCTTCTATTTGAAATAGTAATGGCTTCTAATAGTGCTGATTTCTTAAAACTGTTGTTTACTGAAAGCTCAAAGACAAGTCATCTCACAACACATGTGGAGAAGAAGCAGAATAATCAAGATTTGTAAAACTTCCAGTTTAAAAAATAGGTGAATAGGAAATACTCAACAGACATTATCAATAGCAAATCCTGGATAGAGATATAGCAATGCTGGTGTGAATCCAGAGACCTGAGATTCGCTCTAAGAATAAAATCACAGGCAGTCACCAGGCAGGCTTGAGATGTCTTTGACAATGTGGTTTCCTAAAAATAGTGGTTGGCCTCTCTTCTACATGCTTCCTGTCAATTGCATGTGCATGAAGACATAGCCAAAGATCCTGTGGACAGTCTTTAAACCTGAAGATTTCCTCCCTGTAGTTCAGACATTGGTGATCTGTCCTTTCCTAGTCTTTCTTCAATATCTACTTCTTGAAACTTTGAAATCATAGCTTTTCATGATGAGACACCCCTCAACCCCAACTTTTCCAATGTGTCCAAACAAAGTATATTGAAGAGAACTGTTGGGTAATGGGAGAAAGGCACGGGGCCTTTCTAGCTAAGACTACTACTTTGAAGTCATTATTTCTAACTGCTGCATTGGGGGAAGCAGTTGTCTGGGTCCGTCAGCCTTTCGAATTCCATATCATGGGGCTTCTCTTCATTTTACATTGGGGCCACAGTCAAAGAGCACCTACTTTAGGAAAGCAGTGCGGGCTAATCCTGGGACTTGGTATATAACAAAAGACACCTTGCTGCACTCTGGCCAATATTGTTCAATGTTTAGAGTTCAGCTACCTACCGAAGGCTTGCCGTTCGATTCTTGGTCAAGGGCATGTACTTGGGTTGTGGGTTCACTCCCCCACCCCTGGTCAGGGTGCATGTGGGAGGTTACTAGTTGATGTTTCTCTCTCTCCCTCTCCTCCCTCCACCCCCCTGTCTGAAGAAGCAATGGGAAAAATATCTTCAGGTGAGGATTAACAACAACAAAAAAGACCCCGTTGCCTTTGCCCAGTAGTGGCCCCCACCTGTTAAGCCCAATTCCACATTTTAGATTCTGATAGATTTTAGGTTTGTTCTACTTCCACAGACCCCCTATTTTATTAGTTTATTTTTATTTATTTCTTTTCTTTTAAGGTTGCATATGATAAAAATCCATTCCAATTGATTTAAGCAGAATTTATTAAAAGTTATCGGTAGCGCCATGACTCATTGGGAAATCTGAAGAAAAAGAAGCTCAGGTCTGAGCTCCTTGGAATGCAGCTCAGAACCTCCCACGGACACGGCCTGGTGAGGATACTGCTGCCACCACCACTCTTTTACCAGTATGTTTACCTGCGAAATGCATGCACTGTGCTCCAACCCAATCTGTTTTCTCGTGCTGCTGACTTCCAAATCAGAGTTTCATGTGGGTGTGCTTGATTGGTGGATCTTAGGTCACATGCCTGCTTCCTGGCTGCAAGGAATGCTGGGAAATTCTTCTGCAGCAAAGGAAGAGTCAATGTGGAAAACGATAAAAATGTAGAGGAGGGGTTTAACAGAATGACAGGAGTCTATTAACTAGGATGTTGTTGTTTTTTTAATGAGCGATTTTCTTATTAGAGCCCCCAAATGATTCAGGTCTTACAGACACTCACTACTGTAGAAGGTGAAGGTGAAGCATGGGACTGAAACATGGTTTGGCTGACCACCTGGGAAAGCTAAGCCTCTAGATCCTCTCACCCACCGCACGCAGTCAGGCATTCATATTTCCACCCTTCCTTCCCCTCTCCCTTTCAACGACTAGAAATGGATTCTCTGTTGTAGTTCCAGGCCTGGAGATACCAGGCCCAGAGGAGGACAGACCAAGGAGCTGAACTGAAGACAACCACACAAAGGTAAATTTTGCTTGATAAGTATGTAAATAATCTACTTTCAAAACCCCAAGTGACGCTTTCAGATGTCTCTGAATTCCGGCAGCAGGCATTCTAAAGAACTCCACTCCGATTCCAGGCATCTTTGTTGTGGGCTGGGGGAAGAAGGGGGGAGTTGTAATGATCATCTGCTTCCATTCTCAGAACTTACGCGGACAGTGTTCACATTCTCTTCTCCCCGGAATCTACGTATTGCCTGCCCTGCTGTTCCATTCCACGGCAACCAAAGAGTCTCCCAAGAGTGTCCTAGACCAATTGAGGAAAATGGTAAGCCTTATCCACTTCCAGATGAAGAAATGAGTGAAATGGTGTCTGTGGTATTTTGTTTTGTTTCCACCACAGGTGAAGTAGACATCATAGAAAGTCAGAGCCAGATGATCAAGCACACTATCTGATAGCGAAAACTGAAGTTTAGTATTTTATGGAAGAAAAAGATGGCTTTCCCAGGAGCCTGACCTCACATGCCATCTGCTGGTCCTAAGCTGCATAGCTCCAGAGTAACTCCAGAGGCCCAGAGGGAACAAAGGGAGCCCTGGCGCCTTTGGAGAGGGGGGCTCCACCAGCCCTGGGCTGCAGGTTTTAGACCTGAACAAGTTCAGACCACTACCTTAAGAGGAATGAGGAAAATGAGGATATCCTATTTTTGGCATGTATCTCCAAATTGCCATCATTCACTTCAAGTTCATAACCGCGAAGGCATTCCTACTTATTTTCTCAGGTGTCATGAAGTTTTGACATGGGAAGAAAATATCACTTCTAGAAACATAAATTAGACTAATTCAGAATGCCCTGATTTTTGCACCAAATTTCTTCTCAAAGCACATGGCATCTTCTGAAGGATTTGTGTCTCAGATTCTATAGCAGCTTGTGTTGCAAGATTATGTCCCACCCAGTGATCTTCCTTGGGTTCCAATCTTTGCACACTGCTTGGGGTTTCTTTAAGTAACTGCCAGATGGCAGATAAGTGCAACCCATGCCTTTTTCATAGACTATATCACTAATTAGTCTTAATTAATAAATGCTAAATCTACGTATTCCCCCATTTCCTGTATTAAATTGTCTTTGATCTAAGTTAGATTATTTGAGCAAAGCATGTCTGTCCCAGTTTTAATGGTGCAAGTCCCCTAGAAAGATGCTGTAGGATGGCAACAGGTTTACTCCCAACTTTTTATAAACCAAAACACAAACAAAAGTTTCTCTCACAGGGCACACATTCATACTTGATCCAATAATCCATTAAAATGAATGCAGAAAAATAGCACAGTTAAATCTGACCATTGTTTGCAAATTATAGCACCAAACGTACAACAAATACCTCCCCCTCCAACCCCCACCACCACCAAAAAAAAAAAAAAAGAAAGAAAAAGAAAGAAAGAAAAGAAAAAAGTTAAGAATTGGGTTTTCAGACCTAACCGGTTTGGCTCAGTGGATAGAGGGCCGGCCTGCAAACTCAAAGGTTCCAGGTTCGATTCCGGTCAAGGGCATGTACCTTGGTTTGCGGGCACATCTCCAGTAGGGAGTGTGGAGGAGGCAGCTGATCGATGTTTCTCTCTCATCGCTGTTTCTAACTCTCTATCCCTCTCCCTTCCTCTCTGTAAAAAATCAATAAAATATATTTTGGAAGAAAAAAAAAAAGAATTGGGTTTTTATAGAGTCTATGCACAAGCTCCATGCAAAGGTTTAGAATTCCAGAAGTCAAGCCTATCAGCCCAGCAGTGGAGACAATTTCTGAGTTTTGTTCAGTCAAGTCACTTTGACAACACTCATGCTCTGGCTAGTGTAAAACTGAAACATCCAATAGAGTCTTTCCCTTACATCTTCTACAGTAAAAACAAGGAGCACTATTAATTGATGAAGCAGTTGGCTTGGCACCTGCCCTAACTATTCTCTGCAAAGACAGACAGATCTAGAAAACACAACAAGAAGGCTTGGGAGTTCAGGCCCGGGCCGAATGGTGGGGGGGCTGGATGGTAGAGAGGGTAGCATATGAATATTTTCCAGTCTTCCACAGACCACTGATGGGGCCTTCGACTGGCCACCATCTTTGTTCCATCTCTACTACAGCAGTTCTCAACCTGTGGGTTGGGACCCCTTTGGGGGTCGAACGACCCTTTCACAGGGATAGCCTAAATACATCCTGCATATCAGATATCTACATTGTGATTCATAACAGTAGCAAAATTACAGTTATGAAGTAGCAATGAAATAATTTTATGGTTGGGGATCACCACAACATGAGGAACTGTGTTAAAAGGTCACGGCATTAGGAAGGTTGAGAACCACTGCTCTACTAGTATATACAGCTAATTGCAAAGGTGCAGATCCCAAACTCTTGGGTCAGTAATTTCATTGAGGTCTCTAGACACAGAGAGGCATTGGCAAGCAAGGGTGGAGGGCATTGAGACTAGTTGGATATCCTGAAAGCTGAGTTCTAGATCAGTGTTGCCTACAATTAGCTGAGAGACCTTCACAAGTTGATTTACCTTTCCAAGCTACAATTTTCTCATCTCCAGTCCCTACTCTTACTCCCTTCTTGTTTCCCTCTGCCCAACCCTTCCCTTCTTCAGACAAGGTGAGGAGATGGGGAGCTGCAGAAGATTCTCTGAGTTCCCTCGTTAAGGTGCTAGTGCAGTAGGCTCAAGTCCAATGGAGCAATTTTTACATTCACACATGTCTGCTTCTCCCCAACTGTGAGTTCTGGCCAGCCCAAAATGTGTCCCCTCCTTTCTCACTGTTTTCCTTTTTCTCTCAGTTGTTTTCTTTCCTGTTCCTCTCTGTCTATATCAGCAATCTCCTTTTTCTGGTGTCTTACCAATCCTCCCAATTCTGTTTCATGTTATTGACCTAAGATGCTATGTTCCTTTGACTGTGTACTATTTCTTTTAAAAAATATTGTGTGGCCCTGGCCAGGTCAGTTAGTTGGTTGGAGCATTATCCCATACACCCCCCCCCAAAAAAAAAGAGTTGTGGGTTTGTGGGTTTGTGGGTTCAATTCTAGGTCAAGGCACATACCTTGGTTTTGAGTTTGATCCCTGTTGGGGCATATACAGAAGGTAGCCTATCAATGTTTTTCTCTCTCTTTCCCCCTTCTCTCTCTAAAATCAATGAGGATTTCTAGAGGCTCAGTGCATGAAATTTGTGCACTAGTAGGGTCCCTAGCTGCTGCTGGCTGCCAGCCAGGTACTCCCTCACTTCCCCCAGCCGGCCTGCCCCCTGGTTGAATTCCTGGATGAACTTCTGGTAGAGGAGACAACTTGCATACTATGCTTTTATTATGTAGGATATATAAATATATTGTGTGTGAAGCTGGACTTCAGAAATTTTGGAAAATGTAGAAGAGCACATGATGCTGCTGCTGCTGATGATGATGATAGTTATGGTTTATTGAGTGATTGCTTTTTGCCAGCCAATGCTGATAGCACTTCACATGTATTCATTCAACACCCAAGAACTCCATGAAATAGGTGCTATTATTATCTCCATTTTGCAGGTAAGAAAACTGAGGCACAGAGAAATCAAGTAACATAAAAGAGAAAGCTAAAAATTACCCATAAGATCTTGCTGAAAGTAACTATAACCAACACAGAATCCTTATGTCAGGCTGAAAGGAAGACTTCTTGCCTCATGCATGCATTTATTCATTCAAAGACCTTTTTGCTGCAACGCTATACTGCCCTAAGGCAGGTTGTGGATTGAAGGATGACTGCATTTAAGGAGTGGCCTTTTGTCATAGAATACAGAGGGAACTTGTGGCCAGTGAAAGGAGAACAGGCTGGAATCCACTGGCATCCTACATCCCTACTCCCAAGAGCCAACTGTGGAAGTGAGGATATTAAAAATAACAACCAAAAAGTAGCCACTACTTCTGCCCTGAGAGCAGTCATTTCAATGACTGACAGATGTCCTGGAAGAACAAGTATCATCTTACTAATGGCTGTCATTAGTGATGGCAGCAACTATAAAACACATACACACTCTGCATTTTCAATGACATGGGAAAGTGCTCATGATGTATGAGTTGAGAAAAGAAAGCCACAAAACAGAATGTGTGTGTGTGGTATGATGGCAAACACTGTTCAAAAAAAAAAAAAGTGCACATATGCCTTGAAAAAGCACTGAAAATAAAATTCAAAACACTTAGTGATTATGCCTAAAGAAAGACTATAGGGTATTTCCTTTTAGTTTCTCAAATTTGCACAAAGAACATGTATTACTCATATGCTCAGAGAAAAAGTCAACAATGTTAACTAAAAAAAAATAAAGCTGTACATGTTTTCATTGATTAGCAGTTGAGTGTCAACAGATTATAGTCAGATGAAATTTAGAATTCCTGATTATTTTTTTAAAAAGAAGAAAATGAATATTTATTGGCTATTTTCTCCTACATTACCTTATGCAAGCTTCATCAGGCTTTGTAGGATCAATATTCTACTGCTATGGGGACATTTAGTAATATGACCAAGGTCATTAGGCTGCTAAGGAGCAGAAAGTCCAATTCCAGTGACTCCCAGACTCTGATTCTGTTTTCCAGGTCTATGGCATCCCGCCATTTTGTTTTCTAATGTGAGCATAATCATGTACTCTCATCCATGGTTCTTTGAAGCAATGATGGAGAGGGAGGATTGGGAGGATGACAGAAGTAGGGGTAGACATCAGAGTTGTTGAGGGCTCCCAGGTGATCCAGACCTGCTCTTCCTCTATCCTCTCTTCTCCCCAAGGGTGTGGTGTTATCAGGGACCCACTGAGTCAGCAGCGCCATTTCCGGGACAGTGAGAAGGCAGCCAAACACTTCCCCAGCGATATGCTGGGTTAAAATGTTTTGTGCCTTTGGCTACAATGCAAATATTTCTGAGAATAAACATGCCTTAAGCCATATCACTGCTGAGCATAAATAATTTTGTCAAATTCTCTCCCAAGTGGACCAAGAGGATGACAGTGAACACCCAGAGAAACACAGATAACACAGAAGGCCAGAAAGGCTTTGAAAAGCCACTGGAATCTCCATGCCCTTCTCCGCAGTCCTGCCAATGCCTGGCCTTGATTATAATATTTGGGTTTCTGTGTTTATACACTGTCAGGGGAAAGCAGAATATCACATTCTATCAAGTCACTTGAAAAGAACCACTGATTTACAACGCCGAGGCACTAACAGCGTGTTTGATTTAGAGGAGTGTATCTATGTAACTGGAATAAACACACCACACTTCAGAAAGCCTGCAGATAGCTTCTCTCGGAGCAAATGGCAAAGAAGAACTACGACTTGTTTATATTCTTTCCCTTCCCTAAGGGTTATCAGGGCCTTTTTTCATCACCTTGGAGGGAAAACAAATGATCAAAAGATGGATGACCCCTTGTCCCTTCCATATCTCCTTCTTGGTGTGTCAAAAAGCTTTCCAGCAAGGCAGGGCAAGCTAATTATTTTCTTCTAATCAATCAGCTATTTTAATGATGTGTGACACTCCTGATCTATCAGTACCATTAAGATAATGTGTGCTCTGTTGGGCTGCAGCCAGTTTGCAGACAGTCCACCAACCAGCCTGGACCCCCTAGAAGTCCAAACCCACGTCCATCCCGGTGTATCTCCAGGGCCTCAAGAGGGAAAATCAGGCCTGGAATCCATGTCCACATGAAACTGATTTAAGGAACTATTGAAATGCAAATCTTCTCCCAAAGGGCTACCACAGGACCCAAAAATTCCACTTGCTATGCTGAGTTGTCTTCAGGAGAAGTCACTGTTAACATTTTTATATTAAAAAAGCTATTCCTGACCATGGTTAGGTGTCACCATCTCTTTCCACTTTACCTCAGAAATCTTGGTCAGAACAGCTGCCTTTAGCAGCGTGGAAAGACACGAAATGAAAGATCTGGAATATAGTCTAGGTGGCCCAGCTCTGTCATTGGGGAGAGGGGTGAAATGTGTGGGAGAACGTGAGTGTCCTTAGGAAAGGACAGGAAGAGATGGTGTTAAGAGAAGTTGGGAAATCCTGATGAGAACATGCACCTAAGTTAATGAAAACAAACTCAGATTTTCTTAAAGGTTGCCTGGAGCCTGCCCTTCAGATCCATTGTACTAAGCAAGGAGCACCTCTTCATCTTCCAAGGCCTGAGTTCACAACTACGGGTCAACCCCACATCTAACAGGGCCAGGAGGGAAAGAAAGTGGTAAGAAGGAGCCTGGCAGCGCCATACCTCAGCCTTTCTAAGCCTCACCTGGCACAGGCCACTCCTCTTTCCCCTCCTCC
>PVJC01005637.1:0-58261 GCA_004026665.1 Murina feae
TCTGCCAATACTACAGTCTTTTTTTAAATGTTATCTTTCAATTATAGTTGACGCTCAATATTATTCTGTATTAGTTTTAAGCATACAGCATATTGGTTAATCATATACTTTACAAATATTCCCCTGATATTTCCAGTACCCACCTGGCACCATACATAGTTATTACAATACTAGAGGCCCAGTGCACAAAAATTTGTGCACTCGGGGGGGGGGGGTCCCTCAGCCCGGCCTGTGCCCTCTCATGGTCTGGGACCCCTCGGGGGCTATCCACCTGCCGGCTTAGGCCCACTCCCCATGTGATCAGGCCTAAGCTGGCAGTCAGACATCCTCTGACAGCTCGGGGGCCCTCGGGGGATGTCTACTTGCCAGCAGGGAGCAGGCCTAAGCTGCAGTCGGACATCCTTAGCGCTGCTGAGGAGGCAGGAGAGGCTCCCACCACCACCACTGTACTGGCAGCCATCAGCCTGGCTTGTGGGAGCTCACTGACCACCAGGGGCAGCTCCTGCATTGAGCATCTGCCCCCTGGTGGTCAGTGTGTGTCATAGTGACCAGTCATTCCCAGTTGTTCTGCTATTAGGGTCAATTTGCATATTACCCTTTTATTATATAGGATTATTGGCTATATATTCCCTATTCTATCTTTTACATCCCCATGACTATTTTATAACTACCAATCTGTACTTCTTAATCCCTTCACCTTTTTCACTCAGTCCTCCAACCCCCATGCCCTCTGGAAACCATCAGTCTGTTCTTCTGTATCTATGAGTCTGCTTGTTTTGTTTGTTCATTTATTTTCTTTACATTCATCATATAAGTGAAATCATATGCAATACACAGTCTTAATTACTGTAGCTCTGGAGTAAGCTTTAATATAGAGAATGATTCTCCCACTTCATTCTTCTTTTTCAAGATTGCTTTAGCTATTCTAGAGCCTGTGCCTTTCCTTGTTTTAATATATTTTTATTGATTTCAGAGACGGAGAGGGAGAGAGAGATAAAAACATCAATGATGAGAGAGAATGATCCGCTGCCTCCTGCATGCTCCCCACCCCCCAAGGGTCAAGCTTGTGCCCTGACCAGGAATTGAACCATGACTTCCTGGTTCATAGGTCAGCACTCAACCACTGAGCCACCCTGGCTGGGCTTCCTTATCAATTTTAAACTAAGCTTGTCTTCAAAAAACTTGCTGATGTCTTAATAGGAATTGCATTAAACCTCTAGGTCAGTTTGGGGGAGAACTGACGTCCTTACTAGGTTGGGTCTTCCAGTCCATAAATATGGGATGCCTCTTCATTTACTTAGGTTTCCTTCTATTTCATCCACATTTTATAATTTTTAGCATAGAGATGTATACCTAAGTATTTAATGTCCTTTGAGGTGATAGTGAATAGTATTGTGTTGAATATCAGTTTCTACATGTTCATGGTTAGTGTATGGAAATGAGAGTGATTTTTGCCTGTTGATCTTGTATCCTATGACCTCGCTGAACTCACTGGTTCTGGTTTTGGAGGTTTTTGTTTGTGTGTTCATTTGTTTTTAGACTCCTTGGGATTCTCTATGCAGACAACCAGGTCTTCTGCAAATAGGCATGGTTTTGCGTCTTTGTCATGTGTATGCCTTTCAGTGAGTCTCCTTGCCGCACCGCAGCGGCCGGAACTTCCAGTCCCATGTGGAGTCAGGACAGAGTGGGAGCAGACATCCTTGCTTTGTTCCTGCTCTTGAGAGAACACACTCAGCCCTCTCCTGCTGTGTTTTCACCCATGACATGGCCGTAGGTTTTTACCCCCAATCTTCTTACAAAATGTAATGTGCCTTCTCTCCCTCCCCTACCTCCCCACCTCCCTCTTTTTAAGAAGCTTAAGACTTGGGGATTGGCCCAACTGGGATGACAGAGCAAAAAGACAGCGCCAAGGAGAGGTCAGTACTTGCTCCTCCAGGCGAGGCCTGCAGGCCTGATAGACCCAAGTTTCTCTGCAGAGGTGGGGCCCCTTCTGGGCTCTAATCGGCGCTGGCGGGCGAGGCTCCTTATCAGGGCCCAGCAGTGGGAGTGAGCCCAGGGTCCCTGGAGACGGTGCAGAGACCCGCTGTCAAACCGAGTGCGGTGCCTGCACCTCCCGGGCAGTGCCTGCTCGGCGGGCAGCTCTGCGCTGCCAGCGGCTGCCTGCCAACCGGAGCTGGCAATGGGAGAGCTCGGATACCAGATCCAGGGCGACAGGGTGCCAGGGCCGGTTTAGATTTGGTGCGCTCCTGGCAGCGGCTCCCGGGGAAGGGAAGCGCAGGTGAAGAGGAAGCGAGACGAGACGCCCGTGGCTGGGTGGGAGCGACAGCCGCGACGGGCAGGCGCAGTGCGCGGAGCCCGGGAAACAATTCTTTTCGATGTGGGAGGGGGCTCGGCAGTTGAACCTAACATTTAAGAAAGAAATGTCATCCACCTGGCCCACGGGGTCATCCCCGCTGCCTCCCCCGGCCCCGCCCCTGCGCCCCACCCCCGCGCCCCGCCCCCACCCTCGGCGCGCCCCTCGCGCCCCACCCCCGCCCTCGGCGCGCCCCTCGCGCCCCACCCCGAGCTGCCCAGACCACACCTGCGCAGGTTAGAGCCGCGGGGGCGCGCCGGCCGCGGGGCGGGGAGCTGAGCGGCGGAGAGGCGAGGCGGCGATGAGGACGCGGGCCTTCCCCGCTAATGGCCGCTCACGGCTCGGCGGAGACGGGGAGCCAGGCCGCGCCCCGGGGTCCCCTTCCCACGCGTTTCCCCCGCCGGTCCGTACCAAAGCCGCCGGCCGGGTGAGGGCGGAGCGGCCCACTCGGGGCGGGGGCGCGGGAAGGCGCGGCCGGGCGGGCCGGGGCGGGGCGGCCGGGGGCCGGGCGGGGGCCGGGCGGGGGCCGGGCCGCGTTCCGTTCCGTTCCGGCCGCGCCGAGGCCCCTCCTCCCGGCGGCGCCCAGCGAGGCCGCTGCGCCCGGCGGGGCCGCGGAGCCCAGCCCCTCCCCGCCCCCCGCCCCGCGCTCCCGGCCCCGCGCCCCCGCCCCGCGCGGGGACGAGCCCGCCGAGCGCGTGCTGACCCCTGTCCTCCCTCCTCAGGCGGCGCTGGCGGCCCCGGGACCCGCGGAAGCCGGCATGCTGGAGAAATTCGAGTTGGAAGAAGAAGGTGAGTGCCCCGCGCCGCCCCGCGCTCCGCCCCGGCCGCCGGCATCGGAGGCGCGGAGCCGGGCCGCCGGGTCCCCACGCCCGGGAGGCCGCGCACCCCGCCGCGCGCCCGGCCGCCGGCATCGGAGGCGCGGGGCCAGCGGAGCGTCTGCAGAGGCTCGCGGTGCCTCCGCAGGGGACGCCGCGGGGTGCGAGGGTGGCCGGTCCTTTTGTCCTCAGCGGCCCGAGCCCGAGCGGGAGCCAGGTGTCAGGCAGCAGCCCCTGCTCGGAGCGCCGCGTGCGCGCGGGGAGCCCCGGGGGTGGCCGCGGTCCGTCCCGCGAGGAGACCACCGCCAGGTGCCAGGTGTGTCGTCCTGTAAGTGGGCAAAGTTAGGGGGCAAACCCCGAAGGGCTGAGTGAATTGGAGTTCAGGTGGCTGTCATCTCTGTCCATCATTTCTGTCGCCTCTTCTCTCACTTGGTTTTTTTTATTAAAAAACAAAAACCCTGCCCTGTTTTTGTCTTACTTACCTGGATCTTATTTTGCAGCTGTTAAAACGTGAAGGGGATTCGTTTGTTCTTTGGCCGAATTCATGTTTGAAACCTGGGTCTTTTTTGTCTTTTTTTTTTTTTTAACTGTTAAAATTTGAAGGGAAATACAGTAGCTTGATTTGGGGCAAAATTAGTATTTGAAATGGAAGATGATGAGCCTGAAGTGGAAGAAGAACTTTGTAGAAGATGCTTGACAGTTTGAAAAATGGGAAAGTCCTGCACACCGCCTTGCGGACTTGCATTATTTATTCAGTGACTTCTCTTTCTCCCAAGAGTCTTGATAGAATGAAGCTCCTGGAACAAAGAGTGTGCCATGTGGGTGCTGTGCCTTGTGCCAGCCTTGCTTCAGTTCTCCTGGTCGTTGCCATTCAGGCGGCGCTTACTTAAATGACATACAGGAGCAGCCAGCTGAGAATGTGAACCCGATAGCATCCGGCCAGTGCCCGCGTTCATTTTATGTTTCAGATTCTCCATAGCATTTCACAAGCATCTTATCTAGAAAATAATGCATTTACAGTAGTTGTCCTTAAAAGCCGCATCCATATTTATCATTAACAAGCACTTACTTGATACATTTCAGACTTGTACTGGGACTTAATTTGCATCTTATCTTACTGAGGAATCCGCCTCATATTTCCTTGGTTTTGTTATATCAGTTATATCCAATTTTGGCCACTGTCCACAGGGCAACATGGTGTGTCCTCCTCCCATTAAGACTTTGAATGTCTAAATCCTAGGGGTTTTCTTTGCCTCTGATATTAGTAACAATGAGAGATCACTGCATTTAAACTTCTTGCAGACTCACCTAAGGACAAGAGGAGAGTGGACAGCAGATGCAGCTAGAGAGGTACCAGTTATGGTCAAGCACACAGGCCCAGCTTCAAATCTTAGCTCCACTACTTATTTAGCTGTGTGACCTTGGACAAGTAACTTAACCTCTCTGTGCCTTACTTTCCCCATTTATAAGATGGGAGCTAATATCAGGGTATTTTGAGGATTAAATGAAATAGTCCATGTGATGATATTTAATGCAGTGTAAACCCAGAGGAAATGTTATTAACTATTATCTCTTAAGTACCGTTAACCACTATACTGAATTTGTGGACTTCCTAAAGCTTTATCAGTGAATCTTAACATAGAGATTCTTCTCAGCATGAACTTGATGGGTTCTTTTCTTACTTGATATTTATTGATTTAATTATGCTTCATTTCTCAGAGCAGATATACAAGCCTTATTTCTTTTGCATTGTTTCTGTCAATGGAGTGCATGTAAACTATGAAACGTAAGCATCTAAGAAAAGGAATTTCCCATTTTCACTCATCTATTTTTATCTGTATTGCTCTCATTATGCTAAAGCATACTGGATCCCACAAATAATCCTGTCAAACTTTTCTAGCATTTTAAGGAGGAAGAATGTTAAGCAATCACTCAGAAGCTGTTAGCCGAGCTAGAAGAAGGAGTAGTGTTGGCGTTTTGTCTAAAATGCTGCTTTGGTTTTCTTCGTTTTTTGTTTTTTGTTTTACTTTAGATTGCTTATTCATCCAAAATATGGAAAAGCTGAATATCAAGCAGAATCGTGCATTTATTGGAGGGGCGGGAGGGAGTCCTAACAAGACATTACACCTCTAAATATCCTGGGAACTGATGTGTTAGCAGTCTACATAAGAGATAGCTGTCGAGTTGATTCTCATTTAATCTTCAAGCTTCCTTCTCATCCAGATAATCTCATAATTTATGTATTACGGGTCAGAAGCATTACTTAGATGGAGATACATTTTGTGTACATGGAAACACACGAGGACTAATATTTTGTTACTAAGTATTTTTTTTTTTTTGTTTCCTCATAAATTATAACCAATGCTGTATTTGCTAGAAGCAAATGGGAGGCACTAGTGAAATTGGAGTAATCTCTTAGGATGTCATTTGCTGCTGGGAGGAAAAGGAGCTGTCTGGCAGTGTCCCCTGCATAGTGTGGGTCTTTGCCTGGGTTCTGACACCCCGCTGCCCACCTGCTTTCAGACGTCAACTCCTCTGGCCGTCACACTGACTCAGGGACCTTTCTGGAGCGTGGACCGGTGGCACCACTCCTTTGTGGGGAAATCTTCACCGCGTTTGTCTGACTATTTATAGGATAAGTGCCTGCCTTCCTTCATCTGCAGCCTCACCACCTCCTCCCAGCCACACACCATGACAGGAGAGCTTTCTGAGCATAAGAGTCACCATGAACCAGGAGGCCACGGTTCAATTCCCATTCAGGGCACATGCCTGGGTTGCAGGCTCCATCCCCATGCAGGAGGCAGCCAGTCAGTGATTCTCATCATTGATATTTCCCTCTCCCCTTCTCCCTTCCTGCCTCTGAAATCAATAAAAACATATTTTTAATGTTTTGCCAGAGATCTTTGTAGGAGGCAGATTCTAGTTCCGTGGATCTGCGATGGACCTGAGTGTCTGCATCTCTGCCGAACCCCCAGGTGCTGCTGCGTCACAGATCCCCCTCTGAATAGCAAGGCTCTAGAACAGACGTCCCCAAACTTCCGTAAAGAGCCAGCCAGCTGGGCTCGGACTCTGTCATAACTACTCAGCTTGCCTGTGCCCCACAGCAAGGCAGGAAGCAGCCGGAGGCCAAACCAGTCCAGTGGCAGGGCCGTGTTCCGTGAAACTTTACAAAGTTGGGCTGGATTTGGCCCACAGGTGTAGTCTGCTCTGTGTGAACCCTGCTCTGTGTGTCCCTCACGGTCTTGGTGTGTCCCTCGTGTCTCTGTGCCTTCAGATGTTACATGTTTTGAGGGTAAGATCTTCTCTGCTCCCTTCTGCACCCTGCCAATCTTGCCACTATCTCATTGGCTCAACCCAAAGCTCACTCTCTCTTTGAAGCCACACCCCAAATCCCTTCTATACTTCCCTAACAATTCATCTCTCTTCCCAGTCTCTGATGTGGCTGGCATATAGTAGGTGCTCAGCAGTGTTTTGGTATCTCAATGAATACAGACAATAAAAGTTTATAATTAGTCCCTCATTATCCTCAAGGGATAGGTTCCAAGACCCCCAGTGGATGCCCAGAACTATGGATAGTCCTAACCCCCATATATGCTATGTTTTTTCCCTATATGTGCATACTTTTTCACTTAAAGGAAGCACTTTATGGCTTCTCTTTGGCATATACAAATCGCCCGCATCACTACGTTTTGGGGTAATCTATCTAATCTAATTAAAGAGTAATATGCAAATTGACCCTCACGCCATTACACCTACCAACCAATCAGAGCATCTATATGCAAATTAACCCAGCCAAGATGGTGGCTGGCAGCCACAAAGCTGGAACAAGCAGGAGGCTTGCCCCGGCGATGGAGGAAGCCACGCTTCTAGCCTGCCTTGGCTGACTGTGGCCTCCGCTCAAGGCAACAAAGTTTCAATTATAGAAGATAAATAAACCCCAGATATCTGCTTCCAGCCGGCTTGGGCACAAGGAAGCGCTGGGAGCCTGGGTTGTCAGGGGCAACCCAACCTGGGCTCCGGTTAAAGCAACAAAGTTTCAATTATACAATATAAATAAATCCCATATACCTGCTTCCAGCCAGCCTTGCTGAGAGCTTGGGTCGCTGGGGGCCTTGACCAGCTTGCAAACAGCCATCAGCCCCTCACCCAGGCTGGCCAGGTACTCCAGCAGGGACTCCCCCCCTGAAGGAGATGTGGCCAGCCTGAAAACAGCCCTCAGCCCCTCACCCAGGCTGGCCAGGCACCCCAGGGGGGGACACCCACCTTGAAGGGACTGTGACCAGCCTCCAAACAGCCATCAGCCACTCACCCAAGCTGGCCAGGCACCCCAGCGGGAACCCCACCCTGATCCAGGACACCCTTCAGGGCAAACCAGCAGGCCTCCACCCATGCACCAGGCTTCTATCCTATATAATAAAAGGGTAATATGCAAATTGACCCTAATATCAGACCACTGGGAATGACTGGTCACTATGACACACACTGACCATCAGGGGACAGATGCTCAATGCAAGAGCTGCCCCTGGTGGTCAGTGTGCTCCCACAGGGGGAGCTCTGCTCAGCCACAAGCCAGGCTGCCAGCTGCCAGCACAGCAGTGGTGGCAGGAGCCTCTCCCACCTCCTCAGCAGAGCTAAGGATGTCTGACTGCAGCTTAGGCCTGCTCCTGACTGGCAAGTGGACATCTCCGAGGGCCCCCGGGCTGCCAAAGGGATGTCTGGCTGCCAGCTTTGGCCCGATTATCCAGGGATCGGGCCTAAGCCAGCAAGTAGATATCTCCCGAGGGGTCCCAGATTGCTAGAGGGCATAGGCCGGGCTGAGGGACATCCCCGAGTGCACAAATTTTTGTGCACCGGGCCTCTAGTCTATAATAATAAAAGCGTAATATGCTAATTAGACCAGACATCCTTCAGGACGAAGCCAGGGGCTGCAGCCATGGGATCTAGGCCACGGACGTGGCTGTGAGGGAGGGATTCAGACCCCCGTCCACAGCTGCAAGGGAGGGATAAAGGCAGCTGCTGTGGCTGCGAAGGCCTACTCTTGCACAGATTTCCTGCATTGGGCCTCTAGTTGTTACATACATTAGGGTGACTTGAGCATACGCACTGCGAGGCCACAACAGCTGGTCTGATAGTGGAGATGGCTAAGGGACCAAGGGGCAGGAGCATCCACAGTGGGGAGACACTGCACAGGGGGAGGAGTCATTTCACAGGCAGGACTGAGCAGGATGAGGTGAGGTTCCATCATGCTACTCAGGATGGCATGCAGATTAAAACATAAATTATTTAGTTCAGGCATTTTCTGTTTAATATTGTCGGGCCGAGGTTGACCATGGGTAACTGAAACCACAGGAGGCAGGCCTGTGGGTAAGGGGTATGACCGTAGTTGCTTTCTGAGAACGTTGGGTTTGGTATATGCCAAGTGACAAGAACAGTGTCTAGCCCATCGTTGTGTTTGCTTTTCGAATGTTTTTATCATTCTGTCAGTCATATCCGTGTGTGTGTTTATCAGGATTAACTGTCGTGAACTTACTTAGTGGCGGGAGCAAGCGCAAGCACTTCTGAGTGCGGAAACACAGCCCACGAATGCTCTTTGAAGTAGGTGCGTCTTCAGCAGCTTATTCGTGATTAATGCTCTGTCATCCTGGCACTTGAAGAATCTCCTCTGTGCTCTCTCCTGGCTGCCCTCTTGCTGTGTCAGCTGTCACAGACTCTTCGGTAATGCGGGTTTTCCCTAATGTGCTGTGGTCGTTTCGTCCACCTGTCTGGCCGGCAGCCTCTCTCCTGGTGCACCACCCCCCCCCCCACCCCACCCCCCCCGCCGCCACCGCCTGCTTCCTTCCTCCCAGGCGACCCATTCTGTCCTGGCTGTCCCTTCTTCACCTGCATGGCATTGTCCAAAGTGTAACCTTTTCAGAACATGTGTCCAAATTCAGATTTATTGCAAGATCAGTCAGCCTAGCCATTCAGAGTGGTTTGTGGCCATCCAGAGGGCCACCGTCCATGGACAGAGAGGCCGCATGTATATTTGTGGCATTCGTTTCATGGAATTAGGGGGGAAATGTATAAAAAGAGGGGAGATGGATAATGACAGAAAGGTTGGAAAGCACGGCCTGATTTGCTTAGGGACAGTTGCCTCTGGGTGTTTGTGGTGACCTGTGGAAGGGTTCCCTGTCACTGAGCTTCAGGGCAGCTGCTCCTGAGGGCACTTGGATGGTGATTGACGATGGTGTGACAGGCACTGCCCTCTGGTGGCAGAGACATCAGGTGTCAGGTTTGTGGTGACAGCACAGCTGGTTGCTCCTTGATAGTGTGCGTAGTATTCCATTCAACAGCTCTGATCACCTGCCATCCAGATGCTCCCCTTCCTTCTGAGTTTCCATACACCCGTGAGACAAGAGGCTTATTTTCTCAATTATAAAAATAGTTATAATTTTATGAAATATTTTTAGAATTTTTAATCCTCACCAGAGGACATGCTTAGAGAGGAAGGGAGAGAGAGAGAAAGAGAGAGAGAGAAACATCAGTCGGTTGCCTTCAATATACCCAGACGGGATCAAACCCACAACTCAGGTATGTGCCCTGACGGGGAATTGAATTGGCAACCTATCAGTGCATGGGATGATGCCCAACCAACTTAGCCACTCTGGCCGTGCTTGAAATATTTATGATTAAATGTTTTCTCCTTGAAGAGATTAAAAATGGTGGCAGAGTAAGTGGATGCTACACTAAGGTGACCAGATTTTAACATTAGTAAAACAGGACACCATTGACCGCTTGGCCGCCGCCGAAAACCATATATTCCCTTCCCGCCGTCTCCCACCGTTCCCTAGCTTGTCGTGCATTCTTTCCAAAAATCGGGACTTTTTTAAAACGGATGGAATGCGGGACAAATTGTTAAAAATTGGGACTGTCCCGCCAAAAGTGGGACGTCTGGTCACTTTATGCTACACAGAAACGCACCTAGGATCAAACTGAAATTACAACTAAAATACAAAAATGAAAAGCCATCCTGACTAATAAACTGAAGACTAGCTGGAGAGAACCCTGATAACCCAGGATGGGAAAGTGGAGAACGCAGAGACTGGTAGCATGGGTGGAGGTGCAGAAGGGCTGGCCGGGTTCCCAGAGACAGGAGCTGAAGTTCCAGAGAGATATCCCAGCTGTGGAGGGTTGTCACTGAGAACTCTGGGTCTAAGCCCCAAGCCGGGCCCCCAGAGCACATAACACCTGGCTATGAAAAGCAACAGGGTTGCTGTCTGCCAGGGAGAGATGGCAAGAAATGCAGGCACCCTCTTAAAGGGCCAGTACACAGAATTTTGTGTGCAGCCACTCACCTTGGGTTCCAGCAGAGGGAGGGCAAAGTGGACTGGAGTTGTGTGAGCAGAAGCCAGGAATGGGGGCTCTGGGGTTAGAGCTTGGGAGGCAGACATACCAGTTTCCTCACACTGCAGAGGACATCTTTCTTAGGCAGACCTTTGCTATCCAGGTGGTTTTTGCCTGGGGGGAAGACAGTTGTCCCACCCTATTGGAAAACACCTTGCCCCAAGCTGTGGAGTTTCTGAGGCCCATTAAGAGACTGAGAATAACAGTCAGCCTCCAGGCAGAAGCAGTTACCCCACCCTGTTGCAAAACCTCTTGCACCGCCTGTGGGTGGGACAATTGCCTGAGGCTACTCAAGACTGAATCCAGTTAGTCTGCTGGCAGAAGTCGGTCTCTGGAGACTTTGAGCCTTTACTTGATATAATTAGTGAGAAACAGCATTTGACACTGCCCTGCCCTAGAGATTGGAAGGCATAGCATGTCTACCTAATGCATAATCACAAACCCAAACAGGCAGCCAAAATGGAGAGACAAAAGAACACCCAAATAAAAGAACAGAAAATTCTCCACACGAAGAGCTAAATGAAATGGAGATAAGAAATTTATTTCACATAGAGTTCAGAATAATGATGGCAAAGATGCTCAATAGTATGAGAAAATATATAGTAATTATGAAGAATGACATAATAAAGAACATAGTGGAATGAATACACAGCAGATTAGGGGAATCCAAGGATTGGATCAGTGAATTAGAAGATGGTAGAAAAATCACACAATCAGAGAACCAAAAAGAAATAAAAACAATTACTAGTAAAAAATAGGACAACAGCTTAAGGGAGCTGTATGACAATATGAAATGTAACAATATTCACATAATAAATGTGCCAGAAGGAGAAGAAAGTGAGCAAGGGATAGAGCATGTGTTTGAAGAAATCATGGCAGAAAACTTTTCTAATCTGGTGAAGGAAAAAGTCACACCAGTCCAGGATCACAGAGAGTCTCAAACAAGAAGAATCAAAACAGGTCCACACCCAGACACATCATAATTAAAATGCCAAAATTAAAGACAAAGAGAAAATCTTAAAGGTGGTAAGAGAAAAGCAAACTGTTACCTGCAAAAAAGCTCCCATAAGGCTGTCTGCTGATGTCTCATCAGAAACTACAGGCCAGAAGGGAATGGCATGAAGTACTCAAGGTAATGAAAAGCAAGGATCTGAAACCAAGATTGCTATATTCTGCAAGGCTATCATTCAAAATAGTTAATTAAAGAGTTTCCCAGACCAAAAAAAATATTTTTTAATGGCACCTAAAGGAGTTTATCACCACCAAGCCAGCGCTACAAGAAATGCTAGAGGGCCTACTGCTATAATGAGAAGAAGAAATAGAGAGAAAAACATAGGCATACAAAATTTAAATGGCAATAAATAAGAACCTATCAATAATAACCTAAATGTAAATGGATTAAATGATCCGATCGAAAGACATAGGGTAGCTGAATGGATACCAAAACATGATCCAAATATATGCTGTCCACAGAGACCGACCTCAGAACAAAAGACTAACTAGATGAAGATGAAAGGATGAAAAAATTTTTCCATGCAAATGGCAAAAAAACAGCAGCGCTGGGGTAGCAATACTCATATCTGACAAAATAGACTTCATCATGAAGGCCTTCGTAAGAGACAACAAAGGTCACTACATAATACTAAAGGGATCAATCCAACAAGAGAATATAATCCTGGTAAACATATATGCACCTAATATGGGAGCACCTAGATATATTTTAAAAACTTTCAGAGGACTTTAAAGGAGAGATCAACAATACAGTTATAGTAGGGGACTTTAACACCCCACTGACTTCACTGGATAGAACTTCCAGACAAAAAATTAATAAGGAAACAGTGACTCTACATGGGACACTGCATCAGATTGATTTAATTGATATTTATAGATTATTTCATCCCAAAGCAGCAGAATATACATTCTTCTCAAGTGCACATCGGTCATTCACAAAGGTAGACCACATGTTAGGGCACAAAACAAGTCTCTAAAAATTCAAGAAGAATGAAATAATATCAAACATCTCAAATCACAGTGGAATGGAATTAGAAATCAACTACAGTAAAAACACCCAAAAACGTTCAAACACATGGAGAATAAACAGCATGTTATTAAACAATTAATGGGTTATCAATGAGATCAAGAGAGAAATAAAAAGTTTCCTGGAAACAAATGAACATACAACAACCACAAATCTTGGACACAACAAAAGCAGTCCTGAGAAGGAATTTCATAGCACTATAGGCCTACCTCAAAAAGTAAGAAAAATTAATAAACTAACCCTACAAACTAAAGAATTAGAAAGAGAACAAGAAAAGAACAGAGTAAGTAGAAGGAAAGAAATAATAAAGACTAGAGCAGAAATAAATGACAGAGAGACAAAAAATAATCAGTACAAAAATCAGTGAAACCAAGAGCTGGTTCTTTGAAAAGATAAATAAGATTGATGAACCATTAGCTAGACTCATCAAAAGACAGAGAGGACTCAAATAAAATCAGAAGTAAAAGTGGAGAAGTAGCAACTGACCACAGAAATACAAAGGATTGTAAGAAAATACTGTGAACAACTGTATACTAACAAGCTGGACAATGTGGATGAAATGGACAAATTAAAAAAAAATACAGCCCTAACTGGTTTGGCTCAATGGATAGAGTGTTGGCCTGCGGACTCAGGGGTCCTGGGTTCGAATCTGGTCAAGGGCATGTACCCAGTGGGGAGTGTGCAGGAGGCAACTAATTGATGTTTCTCTCTCATCGATGTTTCTAGCTATCTCTCTCCCTGCCTCTCTGTAAAATATCAATAAAATATATTTTTTAAAAATACAATCTCTCAAAACTGAATCAGGAAGAATCAGAAAACCTGAATAGGCCAATAACAACTGAAGAAGTAGAAGCTCCCAGCAAACAAAAGCTCTTTTCCTATTGGCTTCACACAGAAGTTTTACCAAACATTCAAATAAGAACTAACACCTATACTCAAACTATTTCAAAAAATCCAAGAGGAAGGCACACTTCCAAGCTCTTTTTATGAGGCCATCATTATCCTAATTCCAAAACCAGATAAAGACACTACAGAGAAAGAGAATTACAGGTCAGTATCCCTGATGAACATACATGCTAAAATCCTCAACAAAATATTAGTAAATTGGATCCAGCAATATAGTGAAAAGATCATACACCATGACCAAGTGGGATTTATTCCAGAGATGCAAGGCTGGTATAATATTTGCAAATCAATAAATGTGATATATCACATAAACAGATTGAAAGACAAAAATCACGTGTTCCTATAGGAAAGCATTCTACAAAATCCAACACCTATTTTTTTAAAAAAACCTCTCAGCAAAGGGGGAATAGGAGTATCATATCTCAACATAGTAAAGGCCATATATGACAAACTTACAGCAAACATCATGAAAAACTAAGAACATTTCCCCTAAGAACAGGAACAAGGCAGGGATGTCAGCTATCACCACTCTTATTCAACATAGTACTAAAAGTCCTAGCCACAGACAAAAAGGAAACATAAAAGGCATTAAAATTGAAAAGGAGGAAGTAAAACTCTCATTATTCACAGATGACATGATGTTGTACATAGAAAACCCTAAACACTCCACCAAAAAACTAATAGACTTAATAAATGAATTTGGCATTGTAGCAGCATACAAAATCAACATCCAAAAATCAATGACTTCTTTAAACACTAATAATGAATTCTCAGAGAAATTTAACAAATAATCCCATTTACCATTGCAACAAAAAAGTTAAGATTCTTAGGAATAAACTCAACCAAAGCGGTAAAAGTCTTGTACTTGGAAAATTTACAGGATGTTGGAAAGAGAGATAGAGGAAGATATAAACAAGTGGAAGAATATACCATGTTCATGGATTGGTGGAATTAACATAATTAAAATGTCCATACTACCCAAGGCAATCTACAGATTCAATGCAATCACCATTAAGATACCAACAGAATATTTCACAGATATGGAACAAATACTCCAAAAATTTATATGGAACCAAAATAGGCCCCAGATAGCTGCAGCAATCTTGAGAAAGAAGAACAAAGTTGGAGGAATCACAATACCAGATATCAAGTTACATCACAAACCCATTGTAAATCAAAACAGCCTGGTACTGGCACAAGAACAGGCATATAGATCAGTGGAACAGAACAGAGACCCCAGAAATTGACCTAAGCCATTATGTTCAATTAATATTTGACAAAGGAGGCAAGAGCATACAATGTAGTCAAGACAGTCTCTCTAATAAACGGTGTTGGGAAAATTGGACAGACACATGCAAGAAAATGAAACTAGACCACCAACTTACACCATACACAAGAATAAACTCAAAATGGAAAAAAGACTTAAATGTAAGCCATGAAACCATTACAATCCTAGAAAAACCATAGGCAGCAAAATCTCAGACATCTCTCATAACAATATTTTTATGGATAGAATACATCTCCTAGGGCAAAGGAAACTAAGGAGAAAATAACAAATAGGACTACATCAAAATAAAAAGTTCTGCACAGCAAAAGAAACTATCAACAAAATGAAAAGGGAGCCCACTGGATAGGAGAACATATTTGCCAATGATACATCTGATAAAGGGTTAATATCCAAAATATGTAAGGAACTCATACACCTTAACAAAAGGAAGACAACTCAATTTAAAAATGGGCAAAAGACCTAAATAGACACTCCTCAAAGTAGACATACAGATGGCCAGGAGATACATGAAAACGTGCTCAAAGTCACTCATCATCAGAGAGATGCAAACTGAAACGACAATGAGGTATCACCTCACACCTGTCAGAATGGCTACCATCAACAAATCCACAAATGACAAGGGCTGGCGAGGATGTGGAGAAAAGGGAACCCTGGTACACCGCTGGTGGGAATACAGACTGGTACAACCATTATGGAAAACAGTATGGCGTTTCCTCAAAAAGTTAAATCTGGATCTGCCATTTGACCCAGTGATTCCACTTCTAGGAATATATTCTAAGAAACCAGAATCACGAATCAGAAAAAATATATGTACCCCTTTGTTCCCTAGCAGCACAATCTACAATAGCTAAGATCTGGAAACAGCCCCAGTGCCCATCAGTAGACGAGTGGATAAAAAGACTATGGTACATTTATACCATGGAATACTATGCAGCTGTAAAGAAGAAGAATCTCTTACGCTTTGAGACAGTATGGAGGGACCTGGAGAGCATCATGCTAAGTGAAATAAGTCAATCAGAGAAAGATAAGTATCACATAATCTCGTTCATACGTGGAATCTAAGTAACAACATAAACTGATGAACAGAGTGGATCCAGAGACATGGAAGGTAGAACAGGGGAATCTCAGAGAGAAGGCGAGGGAATGTGGGTGGTGGGGAAGTAATCAGCCAAAGAACTTGAATGCATATACCTGGTAGGCACAACCTATGGACACAAACAATAGGGCAGAGGGCAAGGGCAGATTAGGAGAGGTTAATGGGGGAGGGGGAGGGACATATGTAATACTTTCAGCAATAAAGATGTAAATGTTTTCTTCTCTAGCTGGCCTCATAGTAAAAGCTTACCATATTTAGTCAATTTTTAGGTCTACATTTCACTGTCTCTGAAGTCAGGACATAGCTTCACATTGATGGAAGTTTATATTGACTAGAGGCCGGGTGCACAAATTTGTGCACCAGTGGGGTCCCTCTGCCTAGCCTGCAGGATCGGGGTGAAACCAGCTCTCCAACATCCCCTGAGGGATCCCGATTGATGAGGGAGCAGGCCAGGCCGAGGAACCCCACCGGTGCACAATTGGGGCCAGGGAGGGACACGGGAGGGCTCCAGGGTGTGTCTGGCCCATCTTGCTCAGTCCCAATCTGCCAGACCCCAGCATCAAGCTAACCTACCGGTCGCAACATCTGCCCCCTGGTGGTCAGTGTATGTCATAGCGAGCGGTTGAGCGGTCTTAGCATATCATTAGCATGTTACACTTTGATTGGCTGAATGGACGACTGGGACAACCAGACACTTAGCATTATTAGGCTTTTATTATATAGGATGAGAGGATGGTTGTCTTGGAGACCCAGGGTGTTTTGTTACCTGAAGCAGCAAGATCCCTGCTGTTGCACAAAGGAAAGGAGACTGTGCAGGAAGATGCAGGGTGTCCCGCAAGTGAGGGTTTTCTTTGGACTTCCCATGTCATTGACAGTGGTCAGGCTGTAAGACCACACTGTTCATCTCCATGACAAGGGTCTCCATCCCCTTCCCTCTCAAGACCGACTTTGTCTGCTCTGGCCCCACTGGTCAGCTGCCCTGAGTCCAGACTGATGGGTCAGACACCGGTCTGATGGTTGGGGTGGTCCCTTCCTCCTTTGTGGGGCAGGCAAATGCTGAAAAGTTGTTATACCAGGTTCCCTGCGACTTCACATTTTACCTAGGAATTTTAAAGTAGGAAAGTTGTTGATACTGCAAAGCATTTGGCGTTCACTTGGGGGGAAATGGAGGGTTTTTATATCCTTTTTTTATGATTAAAGTAATAGCTGGCACATGCTAAGTACAGTGACGTCCTGTTCCGAGTCCTTTGCATGTATCTCATCTAATCCTCAGAACAACCTTAAGGGGGAAATGTTTTTAGCATCCCTCCCCCCTTTTATAGAGGAGGAAATCAAGGAAGTAAGAGGGTAAATAAATTGCTTCCGGGCAAGGTGTCAAGCAGTCTGACCATGACAGTGAGGAAATAAATACCTTTTATTTGGAAACTGTCTTTCCATTTTCTCACCTCCTCATTCTTCGGCCCATTTCCATGCTCCCCCCATTTCCATGCTCCCCCCAAGCTCGCTGGGTGCTCACCCATGGCTGCTCCTCTTTGCAGACTCCAGGGGACACTTACCAGTCCTCTGAGGACCAGTCAGCAGAGATGACCCAGCCCGCGCAGCATTCCTCATGAGTGTCTGGCTGTTTGCTTTCCTGATGGTTTTTACTCTTCTTTCTTTTTTACTTTTTTTGGTTTGGTAACAGGCTTAGTGAGGTAATTTACATGTGACACAATTGGTCTTCTTTCTTGAGCATTAGACATGGGACTTTGTCACGGCCTTGCCCTGGGCCTCTTCTCCTTCTGTCCCCTCATCCCAGACCATCTTGTGCCCTTCCTGGCTCTAGTTACTGTGACAGCTGTTGCCCAGTGTCTTTATCCCGTGGATCCCAGATCGATACCTCTGCCAGGCCTCAGCTGAGTATTCAGTTACCTCCTCCGTATCTCTTCCTGATGCATGTCACAGTCTGTCTGTCTAGTCTCCTGCCCCTACCTCCTCTTTTAAAAAACCAGCCCGATTAAGTAGATGGCACCACATCCACCGAGTTTGTTTTTGTTAACAAGAGTGATGCTTAGCTGTGGCTCGCTCTCTCTCCCACCCAAGTAATCAGACCCTCTCAGTTCTACTTCCTAAATATTACACCCCCCGGTGGGCCAGACATCGGCATCTTCTCCTGAACCGTTAGGCAGCCAGATCTCTTCCAGCATCTGCTCAGGCCCCTCCGACAAGTTTTACGTGCTACACTTAGGGATTCTTTTTTTTAAAGAAATATCCATGGGATCGAGAAACATTAATCAGTTGCCTCCTGTATGTTTCCCTATAGGGGATCCATCCTGCAACCTGGGTATGTGCCCTGACCAGGAGTTGAACCACAACCCTTCGGTGCATGGGATGATGCCCAACAACCTGAGCCACACTGGCCTGGCCTGAGAGATACTTTTTAAAAACATCTACCTAGTCACATTATGTCCAAGCTTAAAGCTTCCAGTGATTTTCCTTTGCTGGAGCCCATGTCTCTCCTGCTGTTCCCTCATGTACCTGCTCCCCCCACCCCTGCCTCCTTGGGTACCTGTCTCCCCCTTGCATTTCCCTCCAGCTCTCCTTGCCTTTACGTTCCTCTAACTGCGGTGTTCCTCAGTGCCATCCTCACCTCACACAGGCTGTTCCCTCTCCCTGGAGTGTTCTTCCCTCTCCTCCCGGCCACCAGATCTCAGCCTGTGTCACTCACGTGCTTGGGGGAGCCTTTCCACAGTCCCAGACAGGACATCATGCGTGGCCTCACGAGCCCTCACAATGGCTCTGTGTTGTGAAGGAGAAATGCATTTACCCACATTTCCTTGCTGTTGAATTGTAAGCTCCGGGAAGATGGGGACTGAGAACTTAGTATTTACCAGGCCTCAAAGATATTGTGATGAGCGAGATTTCGTGTTTAGTAAATATTGGGAGAGAGAGAGAGAGAGAGAGAGAGAGAGAGAGAGAGAGAGAGAGAGAGTGTGTGTGTGTGTGTGTGTACGAACTTTAACTTTTACTTTGCCTCTTAGACTTAGTGCAGTTCAAAGGCTTCATGCTCTTTCTTAAAAAGAATCAAGGCATTTCTGCCCTGGCTGGTGAGGCTCAGTGGTAGAGTATCCGCCCGCACACTGAAGGGTCTGATTTGATTCCCAGTCAAGGGCACATAACTGGGTTGCAGTTTCGACCCCCCAACCTTGGTTGGGGCCATACAGGAAGCAACCAATCATGTATCATCATTTCTCTCTCTCTTCCCTTCCCTCCATTCCACTCTCTCTAAAAATCATTGGAAAAAATTCCCAGGTGAGGATTAACAAAAAATAATCCTCCTATGTAATAAAAGGCTAATATGCAAATTGTCCCCTCAGCCAGGAGTCCGACTGGGGGAGGGACCAGCCAACTCCTATGGTCCCTCTCCCCAGCCAGCCCTGCCCCCGACCAGTCCCCCCACCCCAATTGGGAGCAGGCTGGCCAACCTCCCACATCCCCTCCCCCTGGTCCTCCCAGCCAGACCTCACTGTGCATGAATTTGTGCACTAGTACAGGTCTCTAGTAATAAGGCCTTTCTGTTTGAGGCAACGAGAGGACATCCATTCACCTAGTTGCTGTGTACTTATCACAGAGCAGGGTCATGGGGAGGGATGGAGGAAAGGACTATGGCTCGTGTGTCTCCCACATAAATAGGGGTCCGAATGTGTTTATTGCACCAGGGAGGGGACAAGGAAAAGGCGGGAACAGGGGATGGAAATGTGATGGCTGCTTACGTGATCTGGGTAAAGTCTTAGGTCTCCCTTCTGTGGTCGACTTGTACTGATGTGAGGAGGAAAGAGTGTAACATACCTCCAGCAATAAAGCTGGGGGCGGGGGGAGCCTTTTGGGGGAAGAAACTAATTTGGGAGAGAGACTTGGGGTTAAATTTTGGTCATTTTTTAAAACCTGTTTAATTGGCCATTTCTGCCTCACTCTGAGCTATCTCCTGTGTCCTTACGCTTAGCTAACCTCGCTGTGGTTTCAGAAGGTTGTGATTCATGCTTTTTGTTTTCCTTGGGACGTTTGTAACTAACAGCAAGTTGCTATCAGGAAACTGTCATCTTATAGATCAAAGGCCTTATTTTCCTTGAAATGCGGTGTTTACTCATTCCTTTAAGACTCGTCAGGAACACCCACGTGTCCACCACGTCCTCGGGGGTTTGTTTATGCCTCCGTTTGGCTCTAGCTTTCGCCTTGACTCTAGCTTCAAGTCTCAGATGTAATCAGAGCCATTGTTATTAAGGACGTGAGTCAGACTCAGGTCAGAGTCCCGTTTCTCCCACTTAAACACAGTGAGACCTCGGGCAGGTGATTTCCAGCCTCGCCTTCTTCGTGTGGAAGTGGGAACTAATAGCAGCGCCTGGTGGTAGGGTCCTGTGTAGGTCGAGTAGTGTGAGCGTGGCGCTCCCTGCAGTACCTGCCCCGGAGTATTCCTCTGTAAATGTGATCACGATGGTGACTGAAGAAAGGACCGGAAAGGCGGCTCAGCGAACATGTGAAGGCACCGTCACCATGAGTGCGCCGGCCAGTCACAGCCGCCCATCCCGGGGTAGGTTCAGGGTCTACACGGCCAGATTTCCCACATGAATATATTGTGCCCGTCCAGGTGGCAGCACTCGTGATGGGCTGTTCATCAGTCCCCACTCCTCAGAATCTCCTTCGAAAAAGCTGGCATCATCCCCACTTGACAAATGAAGAAATTCACTCAAAGGGATTGTGCGTGATTTGCTCGAGGCCACGCTGAAGGTGATGGCAGTTCTGACCCAGGTGTGGTCTAGATCTGCCCACTTCCCTGCTATGCTCGCTCCTGGCAACCCAATGTCCAGAGCCCCCGTGGAGAAGGCCGGCTCCTTCCCACCTGACGCAACTGAAGAAAAGGCCCAAGGCCTGCGGGCTTATAGAGGAAGCGCCTGTGGCAGCATCTTACTCTGCACGTCGTCGTATCATATTTTGATTTGAAATCGTAATTCTTCGCAGCGCTTCCTCATGCTATGGACTGTGGCGCGCTGTATTTGGCGTAGTCAGAGGCCCGGAGCAGAAGGATTTATCATATTAATAAGCCCCAAAGATGTGCAGGCATTGGTGGACCTCGGTTTAGGCTCTGGTCATGTGAGATATATCGGTCTGAGCAAGTGAGGACACATCCTGTCGGAATCGGAAACTGCAGGGCACAGTGGGGAAGTGGTGGCATCACCTGACGACTGACTGAATTTGGCTGCCATGCGTGTGTTTCAGGATGGTTTGCTGAATATATTCACTTACCCCCCTTCCCTCCTAAAATCCTACTGAACTGACAGCAGTCAGTGAAATCAAATACAGAATGTAGTCTCGCTGAACAAAACAAAAGCTTAGTTCTTAGAAGAGCCCCTTAGAAATAAGAGAGGCTTCTTAATTATCAACGTAGAGATTTACATTAAAAGGAACCTGTACACACCAAACTATACCAATACATTTAAAAATCTTCCTGCCACTTATGAATAAAGTTATAAATTTGTTTTTTCCTGGTTCATTGATTATCCCTTTGATCAACCACCATGAAAGAAATTAAAAAGTCACTAATTGTGCACTTGAAATGGGAGAACGGTATAGATGTGACTATCCTATATAATAAAAGGCTAATATGCAAATTGACTGAAGACTGGTCACTATGACATGCACTGACCACCAGGGGGCAGATGCTCAAGCAGGAGGTGCCCTCTGGTGGTCAGTGCATTCCCACAGGGGGAGGAGCCCTCAGCCAGAAGCCGGGCTCACTGCTGGTGAGTGCAGCAACAGGGGTGGGAGCCTTTCCCACCTCTGTGGCAGTGCTAAGGATGTCCGACTGTTGGCTTCGGCCCACTCCCTGCAGGTGAACATCCCCTGAGGGTTCCCAGACTGTGAGAAGGTGCAGGCTAGGCTGAGGGAACCCCGAGTGCACGAATGTCATGCACCAGGCCTCTAGTATCTCAATTAAGCTGTTATCTAACAAAGCCCTCACCCTTCCTCTGCCTATGCAAAAGCGGCCTGATATTCCGCCTGTCGATGGTGAGTTCTGTAAACCCTACGGCAAGCATGTCAAACTCGCCCACGATGAATATTTTTGTGGCCCCGCCAGTATAACGGTATGTAAGAAACATTTTAATAAAAATTTCATAACTTAACGTTTACAAAATCCTGTTGTGCATAATTATTAATAACGATCTACAATGTTTGTCAATTACTGAGTACTATAATCGTATTGCATTCATTTCCCTTATGCGCAGGCGCATCATTTCTCTCCACTAATAGCAGCAGCGAATATTTTAGCAGCCGATGGCCATGTCATTAGTCTTGTACTGACTTGTTGGGTGTGCGCAACAGGACATATTTTCGCTTTCGGAGAATAAGAAAGATAGGTTTACTTGTGTGACGCTTATTAGTGCAGTTATTCAGGGTCTGGTAAGTTAATGTTCAAGAAAAAGTATTAATTTTTAATAAAATGTTCTATTATTTTATGTTCACGATGACTCATTTATTTCAGCCCTTTGTATTCAGCATGTCTCTGTAAAATAAACCTACTGTTTCTTTGGCAATTGAAGCTTTTGGGTTTTTTGGCCCACATAAACCTAAACCTTGTTTATTTGGCCATGTTAGCCTTTGAGTTTGACATGCTTGCCCTACAAGGAACAGTTAATGCCTCCATTGTTTGACTTGTTTTAGGGGCACAGGAAAGGCTAGCCGCTTCCCAGCTCATTGTGTGAAGCTAGCTTGACCCTAACATCAAAATCAGATGCCAGCACACGGGGAAGAAAACAAGTGACTAAGCGGCTCGGAGGATGGGTCGAACTCCCACACAAACATCAGCGCAGTGAGCCATGCAGTGTAAGCAAGCGAGGTTTGTCCGAGAAATGCAAGGAGGCTACGGTGTTAAGAAACCCCCCAGGGAAGGAATGCCAGCAAATTAAAGGAGAGAAACCTCTGGGCACCCCAGTGATACTGGAACAGCAATTGATAAAATTCAGTATATGCTCCCGTAACGAAATCCGAAATCCGTCATCAGCTTGAGCGAGGAGGCGGCTCGCTTCTTGCCGTTGCTGCAAGCGCATCGCCTGAGCGCCAGGCAGTGTGGTTCCTGGCATGGCCTTTGCCCAGGGCGTCCTTACTCTCCTGACCTGTCTCGTGCTCAGAGCTTCAGCCCGGTGAGCTGACCTTGTCCTCGTTGTTGCAGCTCAGTGTTTGGGTCTGTTTCCTGAAAAGGAGGGAACATGGGCTGTGATAAAGGCTGCGGTCGTGTGGTGCCTCGAATTCCACACGAAGCCATTTAAAACTCTGCTGGGAGTCAGTCCGTGCAGTTTCCCCGGTCACAGCTTCGTCCTCCTGAGACATTCCTCGGGCATCTCTTGCAGCTCCTTCAAGTACCCCCTTGGGGAATGTACGCCTGTACTTAAACTTTTCCTGCTTTTCTCATACCTCTTTGCCCCTAATCTGGGAAAGTATATGCGTTTTCCTCTTCAGTGGACAGTTGAAACCAAATGCAAAAAGCATAGAAAGGGAAATGAAAGCATCTTATTTATTCTGCCACCTTCTAAGTCCTTTCAGTTATAGTTAAGCTTTGACTTTGTTAATACTCCTGTTCCTAAGCACTTTAGGAAAGTTTACACGAGTTTAATCTTCTCCATGTACTTTTTAAAAAAATGTTACTGATTTCAGAGAGGAAGGGAGAGGGACAGAGAGATAGAAACACCAGTGATGAAAGAGAATCATTGATCAGCTGCCTCCTGCACGCCCCCACTGAGGATGGAGCCCGCAGCCCCTTGAGCTGTGATTTCCTGGTTCATGGGTCGACACTCAACCACTGAGCAACACTGACTGGGCTCCTCCATATACTTTTAACTTCCGTGTTCCCCTTTTTTACTTATTTATATTTTTTAATCCTCACCTGAGGATATATTTTCCATTGCTTTTCAGACAGGGAAGGAGGGAGTGGATAGAGAAACATTGATGTGAGAGAGATACATTGACTGGTTGCCTCCCACAGGCACACAGACTGGGTGGGGAGCAAACCTGAAACCCAGGTACATACCCTTGACCGGTAATCAAACCCACAATCCTTCAGTGCACAGGCCTATGCTCTAACCACTGGTCCATACCAACCAGAGTCCATGGTTCTCTTTTTTGCCTATTTCTTGCTCAACTGTTTGAAATGGATTTCTGAAAGAAAAGATACTATATGCAATAGTAAAATTATGTTCCTAAATGTGGAATAAAGGATGAGAAATAATTTTAAAAATAACTAACATATTGATAACCTTTACAAAATTTTTATTTTAAAATTAAGCCCTGAGGCTAGCTGCTGTTTCACAGCAGCAGGAGCTGAGCAAAGTGAGCAGTTACTTACTGTTCTGTACTCAGAGGCTTTAATTATGCTCTTCGACTTGAAATCTCCCGGGTCCGAGTTCCCTGGGGCACTTGCCCAGAGAGAGCAGAATTAAATCCCTGTGCTTCCAAAGGCGGCGTCATTACGGAGTCAGGTCTATTGAACCCAGCCGCTGCTGTTTCCTGTCCCCTCCCTCGGGGGAGCGTGTCCCTCTGCGACCTGTGGGCACTGACAGCCAGTGCTCTGGCGCACCGGACCATCTCCTGCGCTCGTCCTCTCTGTCCCCTCCCTTGGTCTCGTCTTCCTCAGAGGAACAAATGGTTGGTAGCAGTCTGTTCTGTTTTCATACAGAACCACACCTTTTTAGGACACTTTTTTTTTTACAGATTTTAAATTAAAATTCAGTGTACATGGTTTTGAGAAAAAGTCATTTATGACTGTAAAGTTGTTTTGCTGTATTTTCAGGTTTTTAAAATATGTTTACAACTAGTGGCCTGGTGCATGAAATTCATGCATGGGGCGGGGGGAGAGAGGGAGTGTCCCTCAGCCTGGCCTGCACCCTCTCCAATCTGGGACCCCTCAAGGGATGTCCGGCTGCTGGTTTAGGCCTGATCCCTCTCACAATCCAGGACTGCTGGCTCCTAACTGCTTGCCTGCCTGATTGCCCCTAACCACTTTGTCTGCCAGCCTGCTCGCCTCCAGCTGCCCCCCTGCCAGCCTGATCGCCTCCAACTTACCCCCCCTGCTGGCCTGCTCACCCCCAACTGCCCCCACTGCCAGCCTGATCACCCCCAACGGCACCCCCCTCCACTGGCCTGATCACCCACAACTGCTGTCCCATCCTGGCCTGATCACCCACAGCCGCCCTCCCCTCTTGGCCCTGCCACCATGGCTTTGTCCAGAAGAATGTCCAGAAGGTCTCCTGGAAGGTCTCCCAGTCTAATTAGCATATTACCCTTTTATTAGTATAGATAGTGCGAACATTTTAAGGTCTTCAGTAGTTTCATTCAATTTAATTACATGTTTTTGTCCTATAGAAAAAACCTTCAATATAAGATATACCTGCAGATACTGTTTTGCTTTAACAAAAAATGATGGTGCATTTCCATAGATGCATCATTTCTGTGACTAAAACATCCCTTTCCAATCTTGCAGTCTACGAAGGTCTATAGGTTTCTTTCCTGATCATTAAATCTGGAACCACTAGTACTCTTTTGAATGCCTATACATTGTTTTTCCCTCTGAGGTTGGAAATGTAATATAGGAATCTCGGACTCGTAATTGGTCATCTGCATTTTACTAGTGTGTCTGCCAGTGACATGCAGGTCAGCGTGCCTGAGGCTGGGTTGACACCCAGGAGGAACTTGCTGAGTGCCCAGCCACTGCCTCAGAAGCTGCGGGCTAAAGGAAGACCTGAGGTTAGTACAAGGCAGAAGACTCCAAAGCTCTAGTGGAAATGTCAAAACTGGAGCAATTCCTTCTGACTTAAGGGTCTTCAGGAAGGTGTTGTGGGCCTTTGTACTGAACTCTGAGGGTGTAGTCATTTCCTGAGGCCACCCTTGCACATTATCACAAACATGGTGGCTCAGAACGACAGCCTGGAGGCCAGAGGTCTGAAATGCAGGTGTCAGCAGGCCTAGTAGTCCCCCTGGAGGCCCTCAGGAAGAACTGCCCCAGGCCTTTCTCGGCTGTTGTGGTTGCCCATAGCTCCTGGTGTCCTTGGCTTGTGGCTGCATCACTCTGATCTCTGCTTCCGTCTTCCCAGGGCCAGCTCCTCTGGGTCTGTCTGTGTGTTCTCCTCTCCTCTCTTTGGTCATTGGACTTAGGGCCCGGCCTAATCCAGGATGATCTCATCTCAAGATCCTTACTCTAATTATCAGAGACCTTTACTCCAAATTAGGTCCCTTTCTGACATACCTGGAGGAGATGGCTCTTCAACCCCCTACAGAAAGGCAAGTGGGATGGGGGGGGTGCTGTTCTTGAGGAGAGACGAGCAAGCACAAAGCAGGCATGGCGGGCACAAGGGCCACATTCCCAAAGGAAGTATCGATGGTCAGGTTCCTAGGGGATGTGATGGGTTAGAGTTCCATTTCTAGAAACATGAAATAATGAGTGTGTGTTGAGGGGGAGGGTTTGGGGGTGCAGTATTGGGACCTGTCAGGAATTATTGAGCCAAGGGTGGTATGTAGTCAGATCTTTTAGAAAGAAAAGTGTGTATTAGTCGCTTGCATTTAAACTTCGGTGTGGCATTTTCAAGTTGTTTTGTTAACCTTTGCAAATTAAACACTTTACCACATATTTTCTGCTTCCCACAGGCGCTCTTTCGCAGCTCCCTTGAGCAGGGATGTTGGGTTAGCATGTTATTATTGGGAGGCTGGTGAGACTTCCTGTCATTCCACAAAAGGCCTCCTCTGGTAGACCAGTAACTCAGGTGCCAGTAGAATACTCTGTAATTATGCTTCTGCCCAGTGAGCTATAAAATAACAAAAGAATGGAACGTCGAGATACTATCTTAACCCCAGCTACCTGCTGAATGATGAGAATGTGAGCTTCGTGCCTGCTCAGGAACTTTATAAGCATTCCAAACCACCTGTTATTGTTGAAAGGTTTTGTTGTTGTTTTTTTTCTTTTTGGTTGAACTCCAGATCACTCTAGTTTTCACTACTTCTGTGTATTTTTCCCTTCAAGTGGATGTGTGTGTCCTCAGCCTTGACTCAACAAAGGCTTCGTCGTAACGTAAGGAGCACAGACGGAGCCACCTCACATCAGAAAGCTGTGTGTGGAGAAGCAATGACACTTGAGAACATTTTACTTTCTTTTCCTAACTTAAACGGTGGTACTTTTGTTATTGATGTTGTTTTATTACATCAATAACAATCTGTTCATGCTGAGAACCAAGATAAATTTTGTTGTAATTTGTCTTACATATTTAACATTTTGCTTTTGCTTTGTTGAGTCAAGCTTTCTACATTTAAGAAAAGTATTGTACAGCCTCCTCGAGCCCCAGAACCCCAGTCTAATCCTGAGAAAAACATCAGCCATCGGCCGAGGGGCGTCCTCCCAGGACCCGCCCAGCCCTCTTCAGAAGGACCCGGGCCCCCACACAAGGCAGGTCTGTGAGGCTGTCACAGCCACGGGAGCTGTTCGGGAGACGTGGCTGAGCGCAGTGTGCTGTCCTGGGGAGATTAAAAACTACGGAAATCTGAGTGACGAATGGATTTCTGTTAATAATTAGTCCACTATTATTTTATCGGTTCATTAGTTGTAACAAATGTAAGACGTCAGTGATGGAGGAGACCTGGCTTTTGCTGTTGGGGGGCTGGTGGATGCTCAGGAAAGAACCTGGGGAGCTCCACTCCCACACCACTCTCTCTTCTTGAGGACACACGCCTACAGAGGACCCCAGAGGCCCAGCCCCCGACAGGTCCCTGCCGATGTGGAGGCTGCAGGTATGAGCAGGGGAGTTCCGGGGAGGACGTGGGGAGAAGTCAAAATCAGGGCAGACTGTGAAGAACTTGGAGTGTGCTCCACACTTCCACCCAGACCCATCCGCGGAGGGGAACGCCCCGCCGGCTTGTGCACAACCTCTGACCAGTCCTAACGTAGTGCTGGCTTATAGCCCAGAGTATGAAATAAATGTCGTGTGTCCACATTGAGGTGGACAGACAGACAACTCCTGCAGTAGGGAAGGAGGGAGAGAGTACAGTGCAGACTGCTTCTACCTGAGCCAGGTGAGGAGTCATGTTGACAGCAGGTGCACTCTCCATGTAGTGGGACGAGGTGGTGTTTTCCTTACAGTCTTCCTCCCAGCACACAACCCCAAGGCTGAGATCAGGAGAACCGTGCTGCAGACTACGTGACCTCTAAATGGTCAAGGTCATCAAAAACAAGGTCTGACATCTGTGACCACCTGGGGGAACCTAAGGAGCTGGTAACTAAATGTGCCCTCCTGTTTGGGGTCCTGGAGCATTAGGGAAATGAAGGAAATCCAACAAAGTGTGAGCTTCAATGCTAACGTGTCAGTGTTGTCCGTTAGTTGTGATAAATGTGCCACAGTAACATCAGATGTTCCCTTCAACGGGAACCTGGTGTGGGGTATGGGGTGTACTGGGAACCAATCCATTATCACAGCTTTTCTCCAAATCTGAAGTTGTTTAACATGTTTATTTAAATACTTTTTCAAAAATCAACAGAGGAATTAAAATGTTTCTTTTTATAGTATTTTAAGATTTTATCTCAGATATTCATATGGAGATATTATCATCTATAATATGTGTGCTCCTTTTATGAAAAGGCATGGTTCAATTAATGAACAAAACATCTTGTAAGGTTTTCTTTCTGGGTGATGGAGTATTGCGTTTTATTATGGTTCATTCTCCTCTCGACCTCAGCCGTTTGAATTCAGGAGTGTGGGTTTGGCTGGCAATGTGTGACTTACGTATTAGCTGAGAGGGTGCTTGACTGCAGCAATCTCTTTGCCTCTGTGTCTGCAAAATCCCCACTGAGCAGGCGGCAGGGAAACAGCACGTGACATGGAAGGACAGTCACGACCTTGGCGAGGAGGGCACAGCGTGCAGAGACGGTCAGAACTGTCTGTGCAGCTGTTCTGAGAGCTTCTGTGCTTCAGCTCTTCCCCACGCGAGACTCAGGTTTTCCCATTGTTTCGGGGAACATGGGAACACATAGACTTAAACTTCATCATCCGTTTTCCAACTGCCACTCTCATCTATATATATAAAAGCCAAGCAGTCAGAATGACAGAACGACTGGTCACTGTGACGTGTACCGGGGCCCTGATCGGCCCCCCCAACCTCCCACGGCCTGTCCTGGCCAACCTCTGGCGGGCCAACCTCCCGCCCGCATCCTTTCCCCCACCCCCGCCAGACCTGCCCTGATCAGCCCCCATCAGAGCAGCCAGCTGGACCCCACCCGTGCTTGAATTCATGCACCAGGCCTCTAGTTCATCCATAAACCCTGCACTTGCCCTGGTTCTTGCCTGTGATGCTGTTCTGACAGTTAATGTCTCTTCTCCATTTGGGCATCAGCCAGAGGGGAGCCTGGCCTCTAGCACAGCGGAAGTGTTGGTAGCAGGGTCTTGCCTGCATCCAGGTTCTCTTATTTCATTGTCTCTGCCTGGGACATTCCTTGGCAGCCTCCTAACCAAAGCAGGCAGGAGTGATTCTTACGACAAGACAGCCTGAAGCCCGTGCACAGTCCGGCCGACAGGTCTCCCGCAGCCTCGACCCTCCCTGCACAGAGCTGCCGCCTGCTTACTGACACGCCCTATTCTGTTTCCTTCCCTGGCTCACTTCCCCTGGCCTCAGGGTCAGGTTTGGTGGAACCCACACTAAGACCCTACGCAGTAAATAGTTATTGACTGAATTAATGCACGAGATGAGTAAGATCCGGACCATTCAAAGTGTACAGGAAAGGAAAGAATATTAGCGCTTCCGATCACTGTGCACGAGACCTAAAGTGCTGACTGGCGAGCAGTGCAGAGAGGATGCTGCGCGTACTCAGAGGAGGAAGCCACTGGCCACCTCTTTCCTCACCCTCTGGCTCAGGGTGCTCACCACCTGCGAGAGCCCATGTGACCCTTTGCTCATGGCCAGGCGCCCTCCTTCTCTGCCAGCATGTGAGCTGGGAGGGCAGGGGCCATGTCTGCCACGGTCCTCTTTGTTATAACAGCAGGAGCAGTGCCTAGCAGACAGCAGTGCCCCACAGGTATCTGCTGGCCACACCCGGCCACGAGCGGATGCAGCCGCGTAGTCTCCACGAGGAGCTAGAGTCTTGGACAGATTGAAACCCCACCGTGCTCACTTCTAACTGTCCGACTTTGGGCCAGTTACTCTGCTTCTGTGAGCCTCGGTTTGCTCCTGTGAAAGTGAGGAAGTGAAGGCATCGCCCACAAGGTTGTTCCATAAATTAAACGAGGTAGTTCAGTGTAACCTCTGGTATTACAGTGTGAGGATGCTGGTTCCATAGTGAGCGCTCAGATGGGGTTTGAGGTTGGGTTGAAATTGGAGAATAAAAAGGCAAAGAAGGATATTTAAGTTAAGGCAGGTTGAGTGAATTCAAGCAAGGGAGACTAAGGCCAGTAGGGAACCCAGTCAGGAGCTGTTTGCCTGGACCTGAGAGCAGGGTGTGGGGAAAACAGGCCACAGGGAAGCCAGATCACTGAGGCTCCTGGGCTGGACCGAGACGCGGGACTCGATGCACGGCAGGAGGGGAGACAGTTGAGGAGCGGCTGTCCAGGGGCTGATGGAATGATGCCGTTACGATTATAGTGCCCGGAAGAGAGGTCAGAATTGAACACAGGCTTGGCAGAGGTTCGCGTGTTTGATTGTGACGTTGGTAGACAGTACACTGTTTCCCACACAACGAGGGTCCTTCCACAGCCAAAGGACTTCGGTTTTATGCGGTCATGTACGTCTTCCCACACCGCACGGATCGCAGTGGGCTCCGTAGATCGTCACGGAGTCCTGGAGATGCTCCCCGAGCTGAGCCACGGAGACAGGCTGGGAGTTAGGTCACTGCAGGCTGGGGCAGTGCCGTCATCCCCGAGAAGAGCACAGCTTTGGAATCAAGAGGCATCTGGGTTCAGATTCTGGCTCCACAACTTCTCAGTCGTGTCCATGAGCCGAGGGAAGTGAAGGAGGAGTCAGCTGGGCTGAGAAGAGATGGGAAAGTATTCCAGGCCAAGAACCCAGCTGCTGAAGCCCCTGCAGAAGCAGAGGGCATGACTCTGAGGGAGGACTAAGGGGAGACCTGTTGGCTGGAGGAAGTCCTGAGGGCATGGGGCCAGGCCTTTCAGGGCAGAGTCAGGGTTCTTTGTTCTAAAATCCTCAGGAGCCGCTGAATTCTCAGCAGAGGGCTGATGTGGTTAGATTTGCATCTGGCAAAACCACTCTGGACATCACGTGGACAGCTGGAAAGGGAGCAAGAAGGAAAGCAGGAAGCAGTTAGGAAGTCAGGGTATTTATGTCAGATTGAGGCAGTGGCCATGGTGTAGAGGGAAACAGGTGGTTTAAGGGAGAACTGTGTGATAGCCCTGGCCAGTTTGGCTCAGTGGATAGAGAGAGCATCAGCCTGTGGACCAAAGGGTCCTGGGTTTGATTCCTGTCAAGGGCATGTACCTCAGTTGGGTTGCAGGTTCCTCCTCCGCCCGGGCCCTGGTCAGGGAGCGTGTAGGAGGCAACCAATCAATGTGTTTCTCTCACACTGCTGTTTCTCTCCATCTTTCCCTCGCTCTTCCACCCTTAAAAATCAATGGAAAAATGTCCTCGGGTGAGGGTTTTAAAAAGAGAGAGAGAAAGAGATTTGGGAGATAAATTGGTGAAGGTGAAGGAGACGATATGACAAAAATGCTGTCTGGATTTCTGTATCATTGGTCGGGTGGCTGCGCCACTCACTTAACTAATAAATATGCTGTAAACCCCACAATACACTGTTGTCCCCTTTGTCAGGTTGTCAACTAACTTTTACCAGTTAACTGCCATGCGTCCAAAACAGAACCATCCCTTTTTCTTCCATATGCGGTGGAATATTTGCGAATTTTCTTTATAAACCCAGAGATGTCACTAACAAGTCTCATTTTAAAGTTGGGAAACCAGAGTTGATATGCGAGGTTTGTGGCTATAGGCTCACATGATGTGTGAGGAAGGGCTGCCGCTTGCGTCTATAGATGTTTAGGGCGTACAGGTTTACAGAGACTAAATAAGAAAGATGTGCATTTGTCCAAGTGGTTAGCGTTTTCAGTGTGCTTTTATGTGGGTCCACGTCCCTATGATACTTTCACAAATGGTACCTTCGTGTGAAATGAAGTTAATTTTTAGTTGTTCACTGCCAAGAAGTAGAAAAACAATAGCATGTTCTTTGTTTATTAACTCTGCCTTCTGTGACTTTGCTGAACTCTTTTGATTAGAGATCTGGAAACTTTCTTGTAGAGTCTTTGGTGTTTTCTACCATGTTTCCCTGAAAGTAAGACATCATCTGAAAATAAGATCTACTTACAGTTTTGCCTCTCGCTGAAATATAAGGCATCCCCCCCCGAAAATAAGACCTCCCCGGAAATAAGACATCTCCAATAATAAGGCCTCCCCCGAACATAAGGCCTCCCCCGATAATAAGCCCCCCTGAACATAAGGCCTCCCCAATAATGAGGCCACCTGAAGCTACCGTAACTCTGGACTCTGGGCCGTAGTGGTGGGTGCTGCCGCGCAGTTCACTGTTGGCCGCAGCATAGCCGGAGCAGACAGGAAGTGCGAGGTCTCTTTTCATCAGAGAGCCTGCGCCACCGCCAGGACAAGCTGCTGCCTGCTGCTCGCTCTGCCCTGACAGAGTCTGGCTGACTCACAATTAGACAGTGAGTCGCGCGGGGCAGGAGTTGGGCACATTGTGTGGACACACAGGTAATAAATTTCCTTTTTTGTTCAACAATAAATGTGTACCGTATTCTTCTTCATGGAAAAATAATACATCCCCTGAAAATAAGACCTAGCGCATCTTTGGGAGCAAAAATTAATATAAGACACTGTCTTACTTTCGGGGAAACAGGGTATGTAGAAAATCATATGGACTGCAAACAAAAACAGTTCTGCTTTCCCCTTTCCAGTCTGCGTGCTTTGTGTTTTTTCTTGCCTCCGTGCGCCAGCGAGGCCCTCCAGCCCGGTGTTGCGTCCGCGGAGTGACACGCATGTCTTCTCCTTGCTCTTACAGGGAAAACGTTCCATAGCTTCCATTCAGTCCATCACCAGTAGCTTTTCCATACAGACTCTGCGTCGCTTCGAGGGAGTTCTTTATTATCACTGATATTGGCCTTTTTTTCTTAGCAGAAGACTCGGAAAGTGGCGTTTACATGCGATTCATGAGGTCACACAAGTGCTACGACATCGTCCCGACCAGTTCAAAGCTCGTTGTCTTTGATACTACATTACAAGTAAGTGTGCCCGGTTCCCGTGAGCTGTGGGCGAGTTATTGGGATGGCTGCCTTGTGAGATCATTTCAGTCCGAAATTACCCGCAGACACATATTGGGGCCTCTGCGTGCGCAGGCGCTGTGCTGAGGTTCTCTCGGGGTGCCTCATCGCCATGGCAGCCGTGTGGGGACCGTGCGATCACTGTCCTCTTTCTATGGAGAAGGAAACGCAAGTTCTGAGCTTACTCATCAGTGAAACCACAGATTCTAGAATGTACGATCTTGGTCCACAGAGCGGGTGAGGATGGGGTCTGGACCGCAGTCTGTGTGGGGTGCACACCCCCCTCAGTGTGTCAGGTGTTTTATTTTTATTTAGTAGACTATGTCACAAATTAATTGGAAATAATACTGGTGAAACAGGGAGGGAAAATACTATGGTGGATAATCTCCTGAGAGAACTTTATTGATCTTCTTTAGCAGAAAATTTAAACCTCGCCATATTGGTATTAAAATTGCTTTTTACAGCTCATTTTATACCGATATGACTATGGAAAAGTGCTAAGTAATAGTGTAACAGCAAATGTCTCTGTATGTACATGTCTGCGTTTAGCTAGGACACGTGTCTTCGCCGAGAAGGATGTTCTCCCCAGAAGTAGCAGCAGAGCCAGAAATTCCTGGGAATCCCCCTTATTAAGGTCCTTCCCGGGAGACTCCCTAAGGGCTGGGGAGCCTGGGAAGACAAAGGCCCCTCGAGGGTGTCCTCGCTGTCCTGGGAGGGGTGCGCCCAGGCTCTGCCTGTGCTGCCCTATGCTCTGGGATCACGCCCCGCCCGCCCCAGCCTGGTCTGTGCCACTCCCACAGCTCTGCCGCCCCAGGTCTTCCTCGGAGGACACCTGGGCTCCTGGGGCCACTCTGCCTGCATTCCTTCTCAGGAGTGTGAAAACGGCCTGGTTCTCCTTGCGTTTTATTTCCCAGCTGCTCTTGATTATCACATAGAAATACAACTGATAGTTGCAAATCGACCTGATTTATATCTTACAATTTTGCTAAATTCACTCACCAGGGACCCTTTCAGGACCCTCTGAAGCCGAAGAGGAGAGGGAAGCTGCACACACGGTTATAGTAGGAACATAACAGACAGTAGCTCTAGAGATGTGGTCTCTGCCACAGATCTCAGGAGTTTGAGAACTAGAAAGTGTGAATTCCCCAGCAGAGCTGCTAGGCCAGCCCAGCTCACCCGCTGCCACCCCCAAAGGCTCACTTCCCCAAGGACCCGGCTCCCAACCAGAAGAATGACAGCCACCACACCTTGAGTCTGCCCTCACTCAGCTTCTCCCTCACCAGGAAACGATCTTTCTCCTGAATTTAGAATTTAGCCAAAGTGAGTAATACATGAAAAATGCAGGGCCAGCCTGCCCTGAGAAACATCTAAAGACCAGCAGTTCCCAAGAGCCCCTCCCACCCAGGCTCTGGGTGTGGACTGGGACAGGAGGTGACGCAGCTGGCACCAGAGCAGGAGCAGGAGGCATGGCTGGGCAGCTTCTTACTCTCCAGGCCTGTGTCCCTCACTCTTAGGGCATCTGACCATGGCCAGCTGTGGCCGGACAGGTCAGATAATACCCCATTTATGGGGACACTCAGGCTGCATGGTCACTTGGCGTTTCCTCATTGGTGGTACTAAGGCCCAGTAGGAAGCCAGGAACCATTTCTCAGAAGGGAAAAAATATATAATCTGCAGAAAAAGACGGGGTTTCCGCAATTTTCTCCCCAAACCCCTAGAATCTGTTCTATGGATCCCCTGTTGGTGCCTGACGGGGCTTCCTTTGCGTGTATCCCTGGCTATGACTCTGCTGGTCATGGGCCGCATGGACAAGGAGCCTGCACTTGCTGCAGAGGGTATTCCTGCTCTGGTCCCCTCTGAGAACAGCGGGCTCATCAGTCAATGTGGCGGAGCAGCCGCTCAGGTCTGTGCACGTTGCTTCCAGAAGCCCAGATGGGTGGCGCGCGGGTCATGTGCAGAGCAGCCGCTTGGACTTTCCAGAGGGCGTCTGACGCTCCCGCCACCGCCTCCCCTTCTGGGTGGCAGGCGTCTCGTGAGGTATCTGAGGTGCTGTTGCTTCCTGCGCATCAGGTCCAGTGAGTAGGGTCACTGGCAGCGGCCCATGCCAGGCCCACGCAGAGGACTTGTGACAGTGTGTCCCGGCAACAGCCGCCGGTCCCTGAGACACCACTCCCGGAGGCCACTGCGGTTGGCCCTCAGGCGATCAAGTGGACAGCTCCCGAAGTCACTCAGGAGGACGCAGTCACAGAGCAATTTAATGGGGGTCTTCGGGGTGAGGACTGCCCCTCCTTGCCTGAGTGAGGTGCTGTTTTTCTGCAAGGCATTTGTTCCTCCACCCCCGCTTCATTTATTCAGTCATTTATAGCAGTACAGGTGCGTGGAGATACATATATATCTTCCGTTAGGTTACAGTCCATTACTACTTTATTTTCTTATTCAGATTATTCCAGTTAACATTGTTAATTCTGCCAATGAAAGGGAAAACAAGCAAGTCTCCGAATCATTGACTGTTTGCCAAGCGCACATTTTTAGAACAAAATGTAAATGATATAGGATGAAGAGCATAGAGTCCAAAGTGGGTCAAAGAAGGGATGACCGGCGGGGCTGCCGGCCGATCTCAGCTGGGATTGGATAACACCCATGGTGAGGGGGCGGAGGGGGGCTGGCCTGCTGCTCAAAATTCTGGCCACACATGGAGACAGGACCCTCTTCAGCTCCTGGTGTACTTCCTAATTTTCAAGGAAAATGATCTTCAAAGTGAAAAAAGTATAATAAATGGTGATTAGAGGAACTGAAAGCCTGTGATCGCTGTAGAGATCACAGGAGGGCCCCCATCTGCATTAAATCAGGCCCAGGTGAGTCAGGTCCTATATGAGGGTGGATTCCAAGCTCTTACAATGCTAGAGGAACTATGGAGAATGGGCAGTCCCAGATAAGATGTTTGGATGGATAACTAACAAAAAATAGAAGAAGCCGTCATCTCTAGGAAGCTGTCATGCATGGACAGAAAACCAAGATCACGGAAGGTGACCTTGTAGGCCGTGCTAGGCATGTCTGGGTTCTACTGGCAGCTGCAGGGCCTACATGATGTCCCGATGAATAAGAGGCAGACTTTACAGCTCAGTGAGTGAATTATGTCTCATCTGGACCTGAAGAGGATGCTGATTACATCCCCATGAGCCTAGATTGAGGTTTCTGGTTGTATCAGGGCCTCACCTGTTTCTCTATCCACACCAGCCCCAGCCCAGCGCGGCTTCCTTAACCAATGGAGGACATAAGCCGGTTGCACCCTCAGCATAGACGGTCCTGAGAAGATCCGAATGTAATGAGTGTCTGTCTGCCCACACTTGTAGCCAACCTGGTCACCCACCCACATCCTGGCCCACCTGCCAGCCCATTTCAGCCCTGCCATCCTTCACGCCTCCTCCTGAGTTCACGTTCCCAGCAAACTGTGTGCAGGCCAGGCTCTGCCTCCCGGGACCCAAGCTAAGGCACATGTCGGACCCCATAGGATTCTTTTCCTGTAAGGTCATCTGATTAACACATGACTTGAAACCAGGAGAAATAGCTGAGAGTAATCAATATCCAGAAAGATTCCTCAATAAGCTAAGTCATTCTTAGGACCAGTCATAAGGAGACGAAAGGATAGCTCTCAGTACTTGAGAACACAATAAAACTGGGGGCTGAGCACTGCGGAGAGGTGAGGATGCACGCTTGGCCCTTGCACTCGCTCACAGGCTGCCAGGAAAGCGAAAGCATGGAATTCCAGAGTAAAACTCACGTTCATTGAGAATTTCGAAGGCATCGTTCCATTACTTCTAGCTGCCAGTGCTTTTGAAGGGAAAGCTGTGTTGTTGTTGTTTTATCTCCGTCTTTTATGTATGTGCTTGTGGTCCCTGCCCCCACCTCCCCACCCCCACTGATGCTTTTGGGGTTTTCTGTTTGTACCTGATTCTCTGGAATTTCACACGTTGTGCCTGGCCTGCTTGCGGTGGTTTCCATTCCTCATGCCTGGCACACCAGGTGCCCCTGGAGCCTGGCACATGTTGCTCAGGTCCCTCCTCGAGCATCGTTTCTTCAGTGGTTTCATTCCTGCTCTTTCCTTTCTTCCTTCTTTTCTCTTTTCTTCTTTTCTTTCTTTTTCAACTCTCACCACGGATTTGTTTTTATTGATTTTAGAGAGAGAATGTTTTTGTGAGAGAGAAACATCCATTGGTTGCCTTCCATACACACCCCAACTGGGGATCAAATCCACAGCCTTGGTGGGTGTGTGCCCTGACCGAGGCTCAGAACACAGCCTCCAGGTGTAGGGGACGACGCTGCAACCACCTGAGCCACCTGGCCAGGGTCCTGCTGTTTCCTTAACTTTGGCAACTTCAGTTAGCAGATCACGGGCCCCCTGAACTGATCCTTGAGTCTTCCGATCCCGTCTCTTCTTCTCATTGCCTCCTGTTCTGCGTCTTGGAAGGCTGTTTTCTTGACCCACCAGATGGAATACATGTAAAACTACAGCTTCTGCAACGCAACACATTGCGGATAGATCACGAGAATTCTCATGTTTTCTGTTCTAAGGTTTGTGGCCAATCACGGGAATTCTTTAAAAAGATATTAGCTCGTAAGACCATGTAATAAATAACTTCAAAATGCAATGGGTATTTAATTTGAATGTAAAACGTTCTTTGTACTCGTTCGGTAGACACTTAATCTGGCCACTGGGTGATGCCAGCAATGCAACGACTGCGCCACAGTGTGTGAAGCACTCGAGGTGGAGCAACCGAGCGGACGCCAGCAGTGTGAGGGGCACCCTTCGTTCACAGGCTGGCTTCTTGCCCGTGGGTTCTAGCGACGAGGAGGAGGCCGTCATCTTTTCCTGGGCAGCCCCCAGGTGTTCCTGTCTGTATCTCTCTGGAGCCGTTTCTCCAGAAAATAGCCTTTTGATGATGATGCCAAGTGGCCGTGGTTATGACCAGAAGACCTGTCCCCGCTCCTGTGGGCCCATCCAGTCTTGGGTGTTCTGTGTCCAGGGAGAGGTCAAAGTGCTTCTCCCCAGCAAGGCTCTTCCTCTTACGACGCGCCTCGCTCCGTCTGCTTTTTGTCCCGATGATCTCCTTGTTCATTCTGCTTCTAGTTAGTACTCCGTGTAGTTTGGGGATAACTTTTCCAGGGGGGAAGTGGTCAGAGTGTTCTTACTCAGCCATTTTTAAACCTACGGAGTCATGAGGGACACTCCACCGCAACAGAAAGAGGGTTAATTAGTAGATATCCCGGGGGTTAGGGAGGGGTCTCAGCTTCCATTGGAGTGGTGTGGGCAGGCTTTGTTGCAGGAGTCAAAAGTTAAAGGTGAATTGGTTTTAATCAGTAGAGTGGAAGGTTAGTCCGTTTGAACTTAAAGGAGCATCTACACAGTAAGTCCTCGAGTTACACCAGAGAGCCGTTCCTATGGCACACTGTAATGCGATTTTTGCCGTAAGTCGGAACCCACCTACATAAGCACCTACGTCACTCACATGGAGCACATACACAGCAGTGATGAAGGGAAACAGTAAAAAAAAATTTTAAAGAAAGATAACTCCTGACCTTCACTTGTGGTAAGTAAATAATAAAAAACATAAAGCACGTATGTACATATGTCGAAATGACGGAACTTTTTTTCTTAATAAATGGGAGATGGCGATGTAACCATGAAATAATGTACGTCAAGTCCGACGTAACCCGAGGACTGATTGTATATATAAAAGCCTAAGCGACCGTCTGACCGTTCGCCCGCTAGCTATGACATGCAATGACCACCAGGGGGCAGACGCTCTGATCAGTAGAGGGGGGAGCCCGATTCCTCGCCGAATTGGCCGTGGATTAGGTTGCTGATGGGGCACTGTCGGCCCCTAATCTGCTTCACCCGCACCCTGGACCCATCAGGGGATGTTGGCGTCCCAGTGCATGGATTCATGCACCAGTGGCCTGCACCCTCTCGCAATCCAGGACCCCTTGGGGGATGTCAGAGAGCTGGTTTCGGCCCGATCCCCGCAGACCAGGCCGAGAGACCCCACTGGTGCACGAATCCATACACCAAGCCTCTAGTTATGACATAGAGGGAGAGAGAAAAAAAACACGGCAAGTTCAGAAGCTAAGGAGTCTGCGAGAGCTGCAGAGGGCAGATGGGGCTGGAACGTGGAGGGGAGGGTCTGGGATCCCATTCCTAAGGAGCCGGGCCTCTCTACCCAGTGGAGAGCCTTAAAGACAGAAGAGACGTCGTCGGGTATCATCAAACCCATTCGCCAGGCTCTGATGCAAAAGTAAGAAACCAAATCAGACAGCGTTAAAGGGCCTTTAGCTGTTCATCAGCATTCATTTCTAAAGCCCACATCAATTGAATCACTAAAAATATATGTGAGACGACAGGAAAAGCAGCAGAGGAACCAGACTCCCATTTTCTCGAGCACAGGTGTGCTGTGGGCTATCGATTCTCCAAATGTCTCCGCCCAACGAGGGCTCTGCTTTACTATTTTAAAAATCATTTCTAGTGGTGAAGGTCGGGGGAGGGGGGCGGAGAGCAGGCTAGAGGGGTGAGTCGGGGAAAGGGAACATCTGTAATACTTACAACAATAAAGATTTAATTTTTAAAATCATTTCTATATCAAAACTTTCCATTTTATCTAATTATCCCATTTAGTTGTCTGAAAACCCTCTTTAAAGGGAACTTTTTTTTAATCCTCACCTGAGGATATTTTTCCCATTGATTTTTTTAGAGAGTGAAAGGGAGGAAGTTCTGAGAAAGGGGGGGAGAGAGAGAAACATCGTTGTGAGACATATCAACTGTGTGGGCCCAACTGGGGGTGAGGTGCAAAGCCGCAACCGAGGTATGTGCCCTTGACCGGGAGTCGAACCTGAGACCCTTTGACCCAAGCGGGCCAGTGCTCTAACCACTGAACACCGTCCAGAGCAAAAAGTAATTTTTTTAATCCTCTCCTGAGGACTTGCTGAGAGAGAGGAAGGGAAAGAGAGAGAGAAGCATCGATCAGTTGTCTTCTGTATGTGCCCCGACCAGGAATTAAACGGCAGCCTGTTGGCGCACTGGGAGGCACTCAACCAATGGAGCCACTCCATCCCGGCAAGAAGAAAGTATATTTTAAAATTGATAACAGTTTGAGTGAATGCATATCAGTTGAAAAGAGAAGTTCTCCGCGGTCCTCGAGGCCTCCAAGAGCTTTTTCCTGGTTGGAACAGTCCTTTCATTCCTGCCGTTCATGGGTGAACTGGTGGCGCCCTGTGCCTTTTGTAATTGTGAAGGACTTTGTAATAATAGCTTTAAATTGCTCCTCGAACAACTCCATGCGCGTGTTTAAGAAGCCAAGGAAGTCTTCATTGTTGCAAAGAAGGGCAGCCAGGCCTCAGGGTTGACACACTCGCTGAGGCAGATGTGTCTCTCGTCCACTGTAGAGTGTTCTGTTGGGTTTTGGAGGGTGGAATCGTGACTTCCTCCATGAGGTGTGGACATGTCAGCGGTGCGTGCGGGGAAATTAAGGCAGTAAATCTTGCCCTGCCTACTCCCGGTCAGGCCAGCACAAAAGCATTGATTCTTTTGGGCTCTGAGTGCCGATACCATCTGCATGTCTTCACGCACAAGCCCCGTGAACCCTGCAGTCGCCCCCAATCCGTTTCACCACCCAGAATGCCGAGGCTCAGAGAGGGTTAGACTCAGCTGAGGGAAAATCTCCAGCACCCTCCTTGGTGTTTGCTTGTTTTACCTCTTCCTTCTCGCCTTAAATTCTTACGGGCACCTGGCCATGGACGCCTCCTTCGGGGGCGGGGGGGGGGGTTGCTGTCTCCCTGCCGTTGACCTGCCTAGCGGCAGCCGTGCACTTCTGCTCAGAAATAACTGGTCCGAGCACACCATCAGTTTCACACGTCCATTCGCTGGCCTGTGCCTGCAACACATGTCTCTCCGTCATGGGCTGGAACCCTTTCCTTTGCGCCCCTTGTACCCTGGCCGTGGGACTCCTTGAGTGACTCACTGCATTGACATACCAGATGGTCAGAGCCGTTCTCCTGGGGAGAAGAGGATTTGCGTTTCTGTTTCTGAAAGAACGCTCTTTACATTTGAACGTGAGGATAATCCCCCTGCTTACACTGGTGTCCCTGTCCATCTGATGGCTGCTCCCTGGAAAGTTACTGTCTCCCCCCAGCTGTTTGGGCTCAGTGGATAGAGCATCGGCCTGCGGACTGAAGGGTCCTGGGTTCAGTCCTGGTCAAGTGCACAACCCTCGGTTGCAGGCTCGGTCTCCAGCCCCGGTCGGGCACATGCGAGAGGCAACCAGTTGATGTGTTTCTCTCACATCAGTGTTTCTCTCTGTCTTGCCCTCTCCTCTCCCTTCCACTCTTTCTAAAAATCAGTGGAGGGTTCTAAGAATCTGGTGAGGGTTAACAAAATAAAAAAAGAAAGAAAGAAGGAAAGCTAATGTCTTTTCCTCTGGGTGATTCTCTCTTGGCTTTGATTTCTAGCATCTTGTCTGCGATGTGCTTAGGTGTGGCTTCCTTTGCATTTGTCCTGCCTGGGATTCGATTCCTTTTGATAGATTCCTGTTTTCTGTTCAGGCTCACCCACTGGGAGATGGTTCGGAGAAAGCCCTCAATCCCACAGCAGCTATGGAGCTCAAGCCATTTTTTTCTTTTCTCTCAAGAACTGTAGATGGTGCCGTGCCACGCACACTCCTGCTTTCAGATAGCCAGCCCTGTGTTTTGCCCACCTTGTATCGCTTTCCTAGTGGCCAGTCTCAGAACTCTCAGAGCGGACGGCTTCTGACAGCTTCGGGCCCTTCCACTTCGGTGGGTGACCCTGATGAATGGTTTCAGGCTGGTTTTCTCTGCTGACAGGTGCCCCTCCTGGCTTCCTGCTCCAGCCAGTTGAGGAAAACCAGCTGAGATATTTCAGGTGTTTTAAAATCTGCGCATTTGTGACTTCTCCCCCATATTCTTTGTAATACTTCCCATGACCACAATCAAGGTTTCCCAGAGTAGCATCCAGTAGAAACCGCAGCCCGTTGCCCTGGCCGGGTAGCGCGTGTGGTTAAAGCATCGTCCAGTACGCCGAGGCTGCAGGTTTGATCCCCAGTCAGGTACATACAAGAATCAACCAAGGAATGCATAAGTGACTGGAACAGCAAATCAATTTCTCTCTCCCTCTCCCTCTCCCTCTCCCTCTCCCTCCCTCTTTCTTTTTTCTCTCTCTCTCTCCCTCTCTCCTTTTCCCACCCTTCCGCTCTCTCTCTAAAATAAATAAAATTTTTAGAAAAAAAGAAATAGCAGCCCATTCAAACTGGCACACCGTCCCTGCGTGCCATAACTGTTAGCTAACAAACAGTATGGATATGTTTTGCAATTCTTGTTGCAGGCTATGTTCAAAAACTATTTCTTCAGTTTATGGTGCCATTTAGTTACCAAGTCTGTCCATGTCATCAGATGGACTCAACTTCCTCCTCCTCCCAGTTCTCTGCCAGTTCACTCAGCGGATAGATGAACTCCCTCCTGTCCTCAGGGCTAAGATGTGCTGAGGCTAATTAACGAGACCCCTGTAGCCACAGCACCTACCCAAGCCATCCTAAGTCAAGGCGAAATCTGTCACATTAAAGGCACAAAGAGGCACAGAGTTATTTTTTTTAAATATATTTTTATTGATTTTTTTTACAGAGAGGAAGGGAAAGGGATAGAGAGTTAGAAACATTGATGAGAGAGAAGCATCGATCAGCTGCCTCCTGCACACCCCCAACCGGGGATGTGCCTGCAACCAAGGTACATGCCCTTGGCCGGAATCGAACCTGGGACCCTTGAGTCCACAGGCTGACGCTCTATCCAGTGAGCCAAACCAGCTAGGGTGAGGCACAGAGTTATTAATCCTGCTCTGATTTCTGTCATTTTCTCATTTCTTTTCATTAAGTTAACAGGGTTTTTAGAATACAGTGAGTGAGAAAAGAATTTTCTTCCTTGGTTAAAAAGAAAACCATGAAGAATTTTTCAAAGAAATACATTTCACTGCCTCAGCTCCTTGATGCTGAAGGGTTCTTGTTTTTTTGTTTGTTTGTTTGTTTGTTTTTTGCTTATTTCTCTTTGACCTTTTCCATTTAAACATAAATTGTATATAATTATAATGTATAATTTTATAATCTGAATTTTTCATGGCCATAAAGCTTTTTTTTTTTTTACTACAACATAGTTTTCATCGTCATACTATTTGATGCCTTTGCTCATTGGTATACCAACGTTGAACATGTTCGTTTTTGTTGAAGATGGGTATTTTTCCTTTCTTCAGTATGAGAAAAAATGTGCCACGTGGATCATCTTTGATTCAGAAGTCCCACTTCTAGAATATTAGTGTGAGTAAAGAATTCAGAGAGAAAAGCAAGTGCTCAGACAGCAGGAATATTTTAGTGGTTTCCGATGCAAGCAGTGGCTCAGAAGCTAACGATTTTTGGTGCCACCAGGGGTGTTACAACAGCGCAGAGAGTAGGCGCAATACCTAAAACATATCGGCTTATGTAGCAGCTCTACACCATACTTTACATTTGCTTTGGTTTCTGTGAGGGTTTTTTCTGACTATTAGTGACGATGAACCATTTTCCCTATTTGTTCTCTGTACTTAGAGGATCATTTGCATCCCTGGACTTTGGCTTCTAATGAACTATCACCTCGGGTGCCTTCTTCCCCGGCCGTGTTTCCCAGTGGGGGTGTCATGAGGGTTCAGTGGGGTACGTTATGCGAGTGTAACCTGAGCAGGGGCCGACCCATAAAAGTGCCAATAAATTACACTGTCAGACCTCCTCCTTCTCAGCCTCGGGGACGTGAGAAAGTATGCTTGTTTGTTTTGTTACTGAACATACGAAAAGCAAATTTTCATTTCAGGGAACTTGATTTAACTTCAGTGGTTTCAAAGGAACTAAGAACCACTTGAAAGGAACATTAAACTCCAAAGTTGAATTATTGCACGTGGTTTTAATTACTAAATCAAGCCTCTGTATACAAGCCTCTAGCTACAATACAAAAAATTTTTTTGAAGTTAATTGTTTCCGTTTCAAAGATTAATCTCCAGCCCCATATGCCTTCAGATATAATACAAAAGCGTTTTTGCTAATATTGATAAGTTCGGTTCTTTTTTCATCTTTCAAACTTAGAAAAACTAAGGCTGAAGACAACATGATAAGAGTTGGTTGAATGTTTTCGTTGAAAGTGTTTTTCCTCCTGACCTGGAATCTGAAAGTACGTGTGTTTCTCTCACTTGTCTTCAGGTGAAAAAGGCCTTCTTTGCCTTAGTAGCCAATGGGGTTCGAGCAGCGCCACTGTGGGAAAGTAAGAAACAAAGTTTTGTAGGTAAGCAGTGTGCCCGCGCCTCCCTGCACCAGGAAACTGTGCGACAAAGCAGAACGCCCAAGGCATTTAGTGGGTGCCGATTGGAATTCACTCCAGTAAACATGTCACCACATTAAAAGAACATTTTTTTTTTTTTTTTTTTAAAGAACATTCTTGCTTTTACCTCCGGGTAAGGGAGGGCCGCTGGTCATTCAAAATCACTTCCCTACTTTGATTGAATTTCCTTTGACTCAGCACCTTGTTGTCTCTGGAGGACCTTCTGTGCCGGTCCCTGTGAGCCCAGGGTCCAGAGTGGGAGGGGGAGGCTGTGGTCCGGCGTCTGTCTGTCTGTCAGCCACCTGTGCTCACGGTTACTCACCTGTGGCCCCTCCCGGCCTCCTCCAGGGTGAACACCTTTTGACAGGGCAAAGGAAGCATAAACGTGGTCCATGCCTCCGCTGAGCCATTGCTATACTATTAAAAACATTGTGTCACTTACGCTCTCTAAACTGCAAAATTCCACATCCCGGGAGCCATGGCGGACGGCGGGTGTCCCCCGCCGGTGCCACGGTCAGTTTCCTCTCGCAGTCCTGGCGCCTGGCACAGGCGTGCCCCCGGAAGTGCCATGTTTCCAGAGCTGCTGGAACGCTTGGTCTTGCTTTAAAGTATTTAGAATTATTTACGTGGAGCTGCAAGTCTTTTTTGATGTTCTGTCACCATCATCCACGTTTCTCTCCTTGACTTGCCAAGTACTGTGATTAATTCCAGCTACTGTTGGGTTCCATTGCAGCCAAATTTGTGTATCTTAGTTTGCTGTAGATAGTTAACAGATTAATAGCTTTAAGTAATATATCAAACGGTGCCTGATACGTGTACTTTAGAAGCTGTTCTAGTAACTATTCCAGGTTTGCCTGTCATTTGCAATTTTTTTTTTGCGTTTTCATCGTTTCCTGTTTAACATATACAATTCTTTGTTCCAGGAATGCTAACAATTACAGATTTCATAAATATACTACATAGATATTATAAATCACCCATGGTAAGTACCAGAAGCCTTGTCTGATCGGAGCTGTGTTCTGTGTGTGTGTATAGGGGTTGGTTGTGTGTGCATTTAAGATTTGTGGGGGGAAGGGGCGAAAAGGGGTGGTGCTGGTGGTTGATTTTTCCAAATATATGTGATGTGCTCACGCTTACTCACCTGCGGCCCCTCCCGGCCTCCTCCAGGGTAAATCAGTCCTGTGTTTAAGCCTGAAGAAGGCCGCCTCAGGAGAAATGGAAGGCAGTAGCGTCTTTATTCAGCTTTCAGGAGTTCCCGGAAGTAGACTTCCACGAGCTGGCCTATTGCCTAGATGTTCTGTAGGTCTCGCTGAATGTGTGACCTGGAACAGCATATGGGCACGTTGTCATAGAGACGCAGCCTGGATCCTGAGTGAAGGCGGCCCCCGGCACCACTCCTGTGCGGATGGCTGTCGCCAGGGACCACCTCACTCTTTGAGATGGGATACCACGGGGCTCACTTCCCTGGCCTGTGGATGGGAGAACAGCTTCATGTACTTCCCCCCAAAACTCCATAACAAGAACTGCATGTGTTCTGTGATTTAAGAGGTAAAAGTAAAATGGAAGGAATTTAATTGACATTTTCCTGCCAGTTAAGAAAAGACTGCTGGGGCTAGTTTTTGTGGCAGAGCACCCTGGCCCCCGGCCCCTGACCCCGCACCCCTGGCCCTGCTGTTCTGTAAGAGAAGAGTGAAAACCCCACGTTTGGCCTTTAACACTGTGATTCTTTCAGCTTGTTTGGGTTTTGTTATATTGGAGGAGGGGTTGTGTGTTTTAGTTTTTTTCTTTTTTTTTTTTTTTTAATTGAATTTATTGGGGGCACATAGGTTAATAGAATTATATAGGTTTCAGTTGGATGGTTCTATAATATACCATCTGTATATTGTATTATGTTTCTCCACCCCAAGTCGAGTCTCCTTCCATCACCATTCCCCCCCCCTTACTCTCTTCTACCACCCCTTACCCCCCTTTTCCTCTGGTAACCACCACATTGCCAGCTGTCTATGAGGTTTTGTTTGTTTGTTTTGGTTAATCCCTTCACCTTTTTCTCCCAGCTCCCCACCACCCCCTCTGACAGCTATCAGTCTGTTCTCTGTATCTATGAGTCTGTTTCTATTTTGTTTGTTAGTTTATTGTGTTCGTTAGATTCCACATATAAATGAAATCATATGGTAGAGGTTGTTTTTGGTTTTGGTTGCACAGGTGGGAAGGGACAGAATCGTATACTTGGTTTCTTCAACTGGTATTATTTTAGGTATCTAAACTGTAAAAGACAACCCAGTTAATACTGTTTTTACACGTAATAGTCAATATCGCTCACTGAATTCCTTCATAAAACGGGAAAATAAGTTTCTTCATAGGACATAACTCTTAGACGGAAAATTTGCCAAAGACTTTGTAGTTATTTCTTATTTACATGATAGATCTGATTTCTTGCATACCATTAATGCAGGCAGATACTGATTTTTCCTTATAATGGTCATCTCTCTGCTTGTGGACTAGCAAAATCACAGAGTATGATTAGTAAGTGGGTAGATTTTTATTAAGTGCAGCTAATACTTGAGGATACTTTTTTTCCCCCACATTTCACCTCATTTTCTTTTCTTTTTTCCAGTATATTTTATTGATTTTTTACAGAGGGGAAGGGAGAGGGATAGAGAGCCAGAAACATCAATGAGAGAGAAACACTGATCAGCTGCCTCCTGCACACCCCCTACTGGGGATGTGCCCGCAACCCAGGTACATGCCCTTGACTGGAATCGAACCTGGGACCCTTCAGTCCGCAGGCCGACTCTCTATCCACTGAGCCAAATCAGTCAGGGCACCTAATTTTCTTACTACAGACAGAAAAATGCTGTTGTGAAAGCTATGGTTTATTTCATTCTCCAAGTATTCATCATTAACATATAAAAACAATTGTTTTTTATATATTAACCTTTTATCCTATAAGACTCACTTATTCGTTCTAGGAGCCTTTTTGTACATTTGTCAGGATTTTTTCTATGCACATCATAATGTCTGCAAATACCATCAATTGGATCCCATCAAAAAGCCGCTCTTTTTGTCCTAAAGTTGTTTTACTGCCTTAAGCGTGGATCTGTTGCTAGACTCCATTCTGCTCCATTGTTCTGCTTGTCTGTCTCTTGTACCATAGTCTCTTGGTGACTTAAGTAAAAAGCCTGATGGGCCCTGGCCAGTGAGACAAATGTTGCAGGTTCTATTCCCGTCGGAGCATGTACAGGAGGCAGCCGGTCAGTGTTTTTCTCTCACATCCGTGTTTCTCTCTCTCCCCACCTCCTCCTCCTCGCTGTAGAATCAGTAAAAAACATATCCTTAGGTGAGGATTAAAACACACACACAAAGAAAAACAACAAAGAAAAAAACCAACCTGCTGGTATTATTGAGAGTCTGTAGATCAATTTAGGGAGAATTGGCTTCTTAACAATAATTGAGTCTTGCCGTTTGTGAACATGGCACTTTTCTTGCTTTATTTCATTGGCTAGCGCTTCCAGTACAGCACTGAAGTCATGAGAGCAGGCCTCGTTGCCCGTTTCTCATCTTGGAGGGAAAGCGTTACATATTTCACTGTTAAGTCTGATGTTAGTTGTAGTTTTCTCACAGATGCCTGTTACCATGTTGAGGCTATTACTTTTCCAGGTTTCACCAAAGTTTTTATCATGAATGGATGTTGAATTGTGTCACTTGCTTCCTCTGTGTCTACTGAAATTATATTCTTTTTCTCCATTCTCTTAGATACTGTTTCTTCAAATATTTCCCTGTCCCCTCCTTCCTCTGGGGATTACAGTTAGCCCGCTGAGACTGTTGTTGTGCAGGGGTTTATCAAGTGTGTTGTCTTTTCTTGTTAAGTTAGAGATGCTAAAGAGCTTCTGTTGTCTCAGGAAGAAGGAATGAGTGTAATGTCCATGTGTGCCTTAAAGTTAAAGCATATCAGAAATTTTCAAATTAATTAATGAAAATGTATCAGACTTACTATGTTTTAAATTGACAGAACATTTATCTTCAGAGAAATGTAGAGCATTTCCTTTCTTATTTATATTTCCACTATTGAATCATCTTGTTTGCATCTGCTGAATTACAGGATTCAGCAGTAGCGACGAAAGGATGTTTCTTACATTACATTAACTTTTGTAAATAAGAACTTTTTTCTTATTTCCAGGTACAGATTTATGAATTAGAGGAACATAAGATTGAAACATGGAGGGGTAAGTACTGTGGGGTATTTAAAATATTTTACTGTCATAAAAAAACGTTCTACTTGGTATCTAAAATGTTTTAATTTCACAGATCCTTCTCTCTCTGCTTAATGATAAAATAAACTGCATTAGTTAGAACATCTGTTTATATCTTAGTTTTGATGGTATGCCATCCTACTGTGCATATGACCCATTCTGTTTAATAGAAACGCATAGAGAGCCTGTAGGTCTTTATACTAAGTCCAGGAATGTAAAGATGAGTAAGCTGACCAGCACCCACATCTCTGCCCCCAGTGGAAACACCATTTCAGTACAAAGTATTACGCCCCCCCCAAAAAAATTAGCCTTTGTATGGAAAATGCACCCACGGAATGCCTAAGATGAACAAGAGCAAGGATCTGTTCTTCTTCAAAGTTAATAATTATTTCTTTACCAATTATGGAGAAACACAGAACAAATGAACCTTGAACTAGGTGATTGGGATCCGATAACATGAAAATAATGTCACGATTGCTTAGTTTTGTTTGTAACATTGAAATTCACCCTTTATCATCACAGTACCCTTTCTGAAATGGGGCCATTGCAAGGTGCACAATTGTGAAACTGTTCTGTGTCAGTAGATTGGGGATGGGGAGTGGGGTGCTGCCAGCAGTGGGGGGTGGGGGTCCGTAGATAAAGGACTGGTGGGAATCACTGAGGAGGGAGCCTTGGCGGGAGGGGGCAGGAGGGGAGACTAGAGAGAAATAGAGGGGCCAGTTGAAGGAAATTTTTGCAGTTAAAATGGAAATTTCGCTTTGTACTCTCCATAATCCCCTTGGTATGGTAAGCAACCTTTGTGCCTGGCTGTGAAATGTGAACATCCGTTAGAATTCTCTAAAGGGCTAGGGGACTGTTAACTCCATGTGATTTAGAAGTTTCATTCATTGCATGGTAGATTTGATTTATGATGGCGTTATCAATTCAAACTAAACAAAGCCAGCATGGGATCCATATCTTAGCACTGCCTATCATGATGTGAAAATGCGTATAACTTAGCACCAAGACAGTTACTTCTTGTCAAATTCTACTGTATAAGTCATCTTAGACCAGGTTTAAGTATATTTACATTTTAACGTTGCATGGATATTCGGCAGTAATAACGATGTCAACACATCCTTGAATGCCTTCTGTATAGAAACCTCAGTAAGTTCATTCGTTGATCTTTACCAAGATGATTTCTACACTAGAGAGCTTCCCCAGGATGCAGTGAATGTTGAGCATTAGTTTGGTAAAATCAAACTTAATAACATTTCCGGAACAAAGTCTGTTGTAGCTTTTATTTTTTTAACTTACGAGAATTAGTTGTAAAGGACTTCGCTCCTGCTGCTGCTCCCGAGGGTGGCAGCGACATGGCAGTGCCTAGGGCCCTCTGCTGGCATCGCCTTCCTCAGATTTCTTGACTTCTCACTTTCACAGCATCTCTTGTAATACTATTTTTAAATATTTATTTCGTCCACAGAGGCAACATCCTCTGTTTGAGAGTCACTTAAAATAGCCGTAACTATAATTAACGTGATAGTTTTCAGCCAATGAAATTTGATTTGGGTTTTTTTAATCTAATTATTACCTATAAACTGAAAGGTATTTTAATTTATGTAATAACTGCAAACAGCAAATATGTCACTAATTACATCTTTTCTTTCTGTAAATACAGAGCTTTATTTACAGGAAACGTTTAAGCCTTTAGTGAATATCTCTCCAGATGCAAGGTAAACTTGAGCCATTTTTCTCCTTTGAAAACTTTCACTCAGATCCAGCTGTTTTGTTACGATGATCGATTGGTTAATAGATTTTTCTTACCTAGATAAGGGCCAGCCTCCTTAATTCCAAATATTAAATTCAGTTAGTCTAGAGACCGTGAAAGTCACAGCTGTTATGGATGCAAGGGATTGATTTTGGACGAGGGAGGGGTCATACTGAGCAGTGCTAACATCCACGCCCCCTGCAGCAGGAGTCACGTGGGGGGCTCTTTAGGAGGCGGGTGTCTGGGCCCTGCCCCCGCCCCCCCAGCCCCCCTGAGACTGTCTGAGGGAGTTGCCCAGAATGTGAGCATGCTGAGTGCTGTGAAGGTGAGCAGTCAGTCTCTCTCAGCCATCGGTCCCCAGGGGCCCGGAAGAAGTCTCTCGGAAGGATTCCAGCCCAGACATTTTTTCACCTAGCCTCTGGGATGGCTCCGTACGTTTCCACGCTTATATGGGAGCATTCTTAACTCTAGAACCCCAGCGAGGAAAAGTGGAATATTCATTTTTAGTATTTTTAGTTCCAAGTTCCAACAGACACACCTACCATGCCTCCTGGTCGGCAGTCACAGGAGAGGCCAGAGCTGCCCAGAAGTGGCTGGCCCAGCAGGAAGCAGCCAGCGCCGCCCCAGGCCTGCCCACCCCCCTACCCCCACACACCCAGCTGCCTCTGCCGCCCGTGGTGTCACCCGTTAGCTTTCCTGTCATTTCTCAAATAAAAGCAGTAAATGTGCTTCTAGAAAACCGCCAGAGACTTGTAGCTCACACTTGTGTTTGGGATTTATTAACACAGATTGTGGGGGGGGGAATCAGAACATTTACCTAGATCTCCAGTTTAAAACTTTTCCAAACCACTGTTTTAAGTCATTCGACCTCTTGATTGTAATATAAAAGCACTGGAAATGCTTTGAAAGCAGGGGTGGTCCAAAGCTTTCTAATTTGTCCTGAAAGCCTCCTAACAACTTTAATGGCTTTTCCCACAGCCTCTTCGATGCTGTAAACTCGTTGATCAAAAATAAAATCCACAGATTGCCAGTTATTGACCCTATCAGTGGGAATGCACTTTATATACTTACCCACAAAAGAATCCTCAAGTTCCTCCAGCTTTTTGTAAGTAGTTTTTAGTGTTTCTAAAGACATAGCTGCATCTACTTTATAACTAATTTACTTCAAGTAAATTGGGTCCTGTTGCCCTCCATAGCAGAAATCGTTAGTTGCGAGGCCTCCATTTCTAAGCTTCAGTTTCTCAACTTACTGCTATTTGAATTGTACATTCTCAAAAGTTGATTCCAATTAAAAAATGCCCAAATTAAAAAAAAAAAAAACACTTGGAATTCTGTATTTAAATTAGAATATTTTATCACCTAAAATATTCTAATTTGCAAGTCAGTCTAATTAAGGAATTGCTACACAAGATAAATTGAGCCAATATTTATAGCAAATTGCCTTACGCTGCTTTATTGGGATCATGGTTTTGGAAACATATATTCAAAAAGTACTGTCCCCAGAATTAGCTTATTAACAGTAGCCGTGAGAGAAAAACCCAAAGCAAATAAAATTTTGGCAAGAGAATACCATGTTGGTCCAAATTAGGGCTGTGTCATCTGTAAGTTTTCTCAACTGCATTTGGAATGAAATGGTTTCATAATCGAACAAAACTTAGACCCTCTTCGGTCCACCGGTTTCAAAGAGGCTCGGGGACCGAGTGTTCACAAGAATGCTTTAAATTTTTCCTTTTAATGATAGGCACTGAATTTAATTTTTTCCTGTTAAGAACATGCACTGAATTTCATTCATGGCTCAGAAGAGATCATTTGAAGAGTTCTTGTTTGTTTATTTTTTTTTAAAAAGTTACGAGACCTCAACAACATGCCCCAGATTAGCTCTCCCATTCCTTACCCACAGCTTTAAGGAAGGCAAAGGATGGCGTTCTGGGGTGGGGAACACCGCGCATCTCTGCGGGACAGAGCACCGAGGGTGTAGTTACTGGGAGAAACTCCTGTCCATCAAACCCGGCCCGTATTTTAATAGTTTACGTGGAAAAGTAACACTCTTCATGTTTAACTGCTAAGGAAGAAGGTAGGAAGGAGAAGAGTCATTTACAAAAAGGCATGAGGGTCGGTAGAAAGGGGGTCCAGGGGGGAGGAAGTGGGGACATGTAGGTGCAGCTGGGTCAGACCTGACATCGAATGAGCTGGGCACGAAGTCACTGAGCAGTGACCTTTCACAGGACCGGGGTGGGGCGGGCAGAAAGGCCCGAGCCCAACTGACCCCTTCGAGACAGCATTTTAAAGCAGTTCTAATCCCAAAAGCTAAAGACTGTTAAGCATCTACAATAAGTAGGCACTGTCCTAAGCAGGTCCCATGACTCTCATCCTCACCACCACCCTCTCAGGTAGGTATTCTTATTAACCCCGTTTATAAGTGACAAAGCCCAGCGAGGCTGAGTGGCTGCCACCCTCACGGCTGGCAGGCCGACCAGCAGCCTTTCTGAGCCGCTTCTCCCCCCAGCCCCCAGCCCCCACCCCCGAGTCGAGTGACTCCGAGGCCAAGGGGTCGGTTCGGCACCGCCTTGGGAAAGGAGCAGCAGTCCGAGACAGGCCTCTGGAGTGTCTGCTCCTCTGCAGCACCAGAGGAGGTTGCCTCTGCTGGTACTGCCTTGGATTTGGGCCAATATGGTAATTAACGCCACGTAGCTAGAGTAGCTAGAGGTTTTCTGATCAAAATACAGGACTTTAAACAAGTTTCAAAACCTGCCTTTTACTGAACTGTGAGCTCGTTTTCTGAGAAAAGGGAGTGTTCCCCTCGGCGGGTTTGACGTCAGCCGCAGCACAGGGGTTATCCTGCATCCCCACCGGCTGGATGACCTAATAGGGCTTTCTCTTTTCTCTCTAAATTTCCAGGAGTCTCATGAGCTGAATATTGATGAACTCTTTGACTTGAACATTTTGTTTCTTCTAATTGTCCATCTTTCCCGATAATTGTAAGGCACACCGGGAGGATGGAGTCAGCTATGCCCTGTATGCAAGGTGGACTTTTGAAACCATAGACCCTATTTTGTTTTAATCGAACATGAACTAGACTTCTCTCTCTGACTTCTCCCTCCTCCTCTAAAACAGCCGTGGGAAAAAAAAGAAAAGTTAGCTTTTAAAGATTTTTAAATTCTGTGCAGTTGGCTTGTCCTTTACTCCTCCTAGACAAAAGCGGGGGTCCTCCAGAGGAGAGTCCAGGTGTGATGGAGGCAGGTGGTGTGAGGGCGAGCTTACAGCTCGGACAGCCGCCGTCAAACACTTGGGTTTGGACATGTGTGGATTCTGATAAGTACCACCTAGGGAGGGCCCAGGAGCAGGGGGTTCCCACCAATACTTACGAAGAAGGATTCTTGGTGGCTTCTGAGTCTTAACTTCCAAAGAGACCTGTTGTCCCCTTCTTTGCTCTTTTCAGTGGGCAGAGAGAAGGGGGAAATGTTACACTGCTGGGCCTTTGCAGTATTTTACTAAGTAGTTAGAGGTACTGGACTTAAACTGGTTTGAACAGAAGGCACTTCTTAGAGCAACACTTTCATGTTGATTCAGATGGTTAGGAAAGACTGGTTTGAATCTGTCGCGCCGGCTTTTCGTTCGTGTGGGTGTGTGAGCGCGAAGAAGGCCTGTTTGGGTCTAGAGCGTTTGCCTTGTCCTCCCGTTCAGATGTCCGATATGCCAAAGCCCGCCTTCATGAAGCAGAACCTAGACGCCCTGGGGATCGGGACCTACCACAACATCGCCTTCATCCACCCCGACACGCCCATCATCAAGGCCCTGAGCGTCTTCGTGGAGAGACGGGTGTCCGCCTTACCTGTCGTGGATGAGTCAGGTCTGTTGGGCCATAAACAGGAAAACTGTATCTCAGTGAAGTTGCCTTCAGACAGCCTCGCGCCTGAGATACGTGGGGGAAATGAACATTTAGACGTGAATAAATCCAGCACTGAGGAGCACTCAGGCTAATAAGAACTTTAAGCCGGCATATTTTCACACTTTGCATTAATACGGGATTTCATGTTCATTTAAAAATAGACACGCTAGTTCTGTTTAGCACTATGTAGCTCTTAACCACGGCCTAGTTAAGACTGACTTTAAATGTTACGTTTTGTTCCTAAGATACTTTTCTAACATGTATTTTCATTTTTAGGGAAAGTCGTAGATATTTATTCCAAATTTGATGTAATTGTAAGTATTTTTAATTTTGTTAAACCTGTCATCTAAAATGCACTTGAAACGTACTAATCCGTTTTTTGTGGTTTTCCATCATTTAATGATTTCTAGCCTTTTGGAATGTAAAGATCTTATCAGAGAATTCCATAGGGGCCCTGTAGTAATTGTGCTTTTCGTATTCATTGGCTTAGCAATGAATAACGTACTAGTAGTATTTTACGAATCTCCGTATAGTTTAGCCATCGCCGCAGTGTGCGCATATATTTTGAACGTTCTGTGTGGAGACGTCGTTTATTCCACCGACGGGCACGTGTTCCGTGCATCTGAACTTGGTGCACATGAACTTGCCGTCTCGTGCATTTGTTGTTTGATGATTGGGGACAACTGCCTAAAGAAGACGGCAAATGTACCAATAGTGACGCAAATCCCTCGTGCGTCCTGGCTTCAGTCTCGGTTGAGTTTGGTGCTGCATCCCCCTCCCCCCCTCCGCGTGATGCTTTTCTTCTCGCTCATCTGAAATGGACTTCCTTAGAGCCTGCCATTCCTTCTAAGCATGGGAACTGCCGGTTGGCAGTGCCGCATGTGCGCACTGCGGGGGGCCGTTAATATTGAACCAGCCTTGAACCCTCCTCTGCAGCTACCCCGGGCCTCTCTTTCATCCTGTTCTGTTTCACGTAAGAGACACCAGAAAATATCTTCACTGGAATGTGGCTGCCTGGGGCCTGCTGAGGTTAATGGGGACCCGAGGGGCTCCAGGGAGAGTCCATCGATGCTTCTTCCCCCTACGCGACTTACTCAGGAGGGAGCCTTGCAGGGGGGCGGGGAGCCTTTAGAAGGACAAGCGGTCAGATTAACAAAGTTGCTCCAGGATTCAGGTCTGCCTTGTAAGCTCTGATTACCCCTGCGACGGCCCATTACGAGCGGGTATGCTGGTCCTGAATAAGCATCGATGTGTTTAAAACCAGGTGGCTTTAGATCGCGGTCACTAGTGTGAACTGAAAGCGTGTAATGCATTCTGATACTTTATTACAGAACCTTGCTGCTGAAAAGACATACAATAACCTAGATATCACCGTGACCCAGGCACTTCAGCACCGTTCCCAGTATTTCGAGGGCGTGGTCAAGTGCAGTAAGCTGGAAATATTGGAGACCATTGTGGATAGAATAGTAAGAGCAGAGGTGAGATGGGCGTTCCACATTCCTCCCCCCCCCCACCTACCCCCCCCCAAGGCATACAAGCTGTAACCAGTGAATGGCGCCTCAGGAATTGCGAATCTCAGGACCAGCCCATGGGGCCACCTTCAAGCGCAGTTGGAGGTCACAGTTTCCCTGTTCCAGAACCTAGCATGTTACCTGGCACATAGCAGTTCGTCTGTAAATATTCGCTTGAATGCAGTTTATAAGTCCTGATACCAAGTAAACTGGCAAGATACTGCCGTGGTGTAACAAATGCACACTTGAGGAGACAGGCCGCAAGAGCTTTAAGTTCCATTAGGGTATTCACAGATCAAAAGTTAAAAAGGTGAAATTATATGGTTTTAATAAGGTAAATGATCAAATGTATTCAGATGTTTTCAAGTTAAAGTAATTTTTTCTCTTCCCCACCCCGCCCCCCCAGTACCTCTCCCTTTCAACTGAGATAAATAGCAAATGCCTAGTAACCCTGTCTCCTGACCCTCGGCACTCATGTGCTGTGATACTTACTGCCAGTAGGATTTTCAAGTATAAGGGGACATGAGTGCCGAGGGTCAGGAGACGAGGTTACTAGACGTTTATCTAACTCAGTGTGCCCATTCCTAACATCATCCTTCTCTTTCCTTGTTAGACGAGGAGAGGAATATTCTCCTGTTCATCACTCTAGGACTGAAGGATGCAACTATGTTCCTTCCAGAACAACCCCTAATTAGGCAAAATCAATTCATGACGATAAGTCTGCTTTGATGATTATCATAAATGCAAGAGCACAGTCCCAGAATAAAAGTACCTGATTATTTTATAGGCTAATAACAGGCGACGCGCTTACTTTCTGAAAGCTTGGTGTGAAGCAGGGCGCAGTGCTCCATCCCGGGAGCCGGCCTTGCAGAACCCACCCAGCCCAGCCCCCTGTCCACCTCAGAGGTGACTCCCCAGCTTCAGCTGTCATGGCTGACAGTGTGTCACTAGAATCTCAATATGAAGTCTTCCCTTTTTCTTTTCTTTTTTTAAATATATTTTTATTGATTTCAGAGATGAAGGGAGAGGGAGAGATAGAAACATCAATGATGAGAGAGAATCATTGATCAGCTGCCTCCTGCAGTCCCCTCGCTGGGGATCCAGTCCCCAACCTGGGCATGTGCCCTGACCAGGAATTGAACTGTGACCTCCTGGTTCATAGGTCGAAGCTCAGCCACTGAGCCACACCACCTGGGAGAGTCTTTCCTTTTTCTACCTGAATTTAATATCCGTCACCACTTGTTTTGCAAAGACGTTTAATTGACTTAGGAATATGTCTTAACTTTTTTATTAATGTCCTTAGAATTGCGTGCCTTTTGAAGATCATAATCAGAAATAGGTAAGGCTTCCTTCCTATTTATAAGGACAGTGGACATACCAATGGTGGAATCCTTCATAAGGATTAAAATTCACGTTAAAAAATTTCGATGCTATAGAAAAACATGAACAGGATATTGCTAAGAGAAAAAGCCATTACAGTCCTACATAACAGCATGTCTCTTTGTGTTAACACACATGCATTTACATAGAAAAGCAGCCAGACAGACTCCCACCACAGCCGTAACAGTGCCTGTTTCTGGGAGACAGAGTTCTGGTTGCGCCAGGCCCCTGTGTCCCTGGCTCTCCGTGAGCACCTGTCCCGTCAGGTAGAATAAAAGGTGCCTGGCTAGTCCTTGAAGTTCATCTGGTAAACAAAAAAATCTTCATTGTCATATGAAATAGGTCATTGAGGAAAATATGGAATTGAACCGTTTTCTCAACTTGTCCATCCTGGCTTTCCTCATTAAAAGAATTTCTTCACCAGGTGACTTCTCAGGGGATGAGGGGACAGAGACCAGTTTTCAGCTTCATCACAGTTTGTTAGGAGAAGGGTATGCAGGACCAGTGATGACATTTCTCCAAAGGAGACGTGCATATGGACAGCAGACATATGAAAAGATGCTCAACATCATTAATCCACAGGGAAATGCACATCCAAACCACAATGAAATACCACTTCACACCTGTCAGAATGGCTGATACCAATCTAATGTAATAAAAGAGAAACATGCAAATGTGACCGTTACCACCAGCCAATCAGAGCGGCTGTATGCAAATTAACCCAGCCAAGATGGAGGCCAACAGCCAATCAGAGTGGCTGTATGCAAATTAACCCAGCCAAGATGGAGGCCAACAGCCATGGAACTAGAGCAAATCAAAGGGTTCTGTTGCAACTGCCTGCCTATGCTGGCAGTTGGAAGTGGCACCAGGACACCAGGGCA
>PVJC01005638.1:0-58237 GCA_004026665.1 Murina feae
TGGAATTTGGTCACACAAGAGGGTAATCAGATAATGCGGGGTGGGGGGGAGGAGGAAGAGGGAGGATTCTGGCTCAATGAACTTAACAAGATTTGCGCTAAAACCGAGTGATATAGAGAAGGGCATGGAAGAACCAGAGCCGAAGGAAGAGTATTCAGAGGAGCCTAAGTTTGTTCAGTATTTTCTGTAAGTAACACTGTCAGTGTTACAACTCTGTTGGATGGATTAGGTCCTTCTTATCAGAAGGCGGAACATAGTGTTTCCCTTTTCTGATGTGAAGGGGGCCAGAGGAGGTGGAGAGAGGTCGAAGCCATGCTCGGTGAGGAAAGATGCCTCCATGTTTTGCATTTTCACTCTTGGACTCTTCTTGCAGATTTGTAACGCCTGAGGACGAGCAGTGGTTCAATGCACATATTGTCCGTGCAATTGAAGAGAATGTCAGCTTGGAGGTGACATCGTATATTCATCCTGAGCCATACTTTGTAGATTTTCTCCGTGAGATGCCTGAACCGACTGGCGAAGAACCTGAAGACACTGTATTTGAAGTGCCCAAAATCTATGAACTGGTATTTATTTTCACCTTTAAAGAGAATTTTTTGAGGATCCCTCACTTAGCTAGAAATTTCTCCCTATATTGGAGCCTTGCCATAGAGTCGCTGTAACTTCTGCATTAGTCATGACTTGTGATTCATGTCATCATACACAAAGTGTAAAACATTCCTTTCAATTATACTTAGCAGTGATCCCATGAAAGTCAGGTATAAGACAAGGATGCCTGGTCTTATCACTATTATTAAATACTAGGAGCCCGGTGCACAATATATTGTGCACTTGGGGAGTCCCTCAGCCCGGCCTGTACCCTCTCACAGTCCGGGACCTCTCGGGGGGATATCCACCAGCTGGCATGCCTGGCCAGCCTGGGTGAGGGACTGATGGCAGTTTGCAGGCTGGCCAAGCCCGCCTTGTGCCCCCCGCCCACCCCACACCCCCGGGGCCTGCCACCCGCCCAACGCGCCTCGCCCCCGCTGCCATGCCATCCTGCTGCTGCCCTGCCCCCACTGCCGCCCGGCCGCACCCGACACTGCTCGCTCCTGCCGGCCTCCATCTTGCCTGGGTCAATTTGCATATAGCCACTCTGATTGGCTGGTGGGTGTAGCTTGGCTGGTGGGCGTGGCTTAGGCGTCCCAGAGAAACAGTCAATTTCAATATTACACTTTTATTAGAGTAGAGGCCTGGTACACAGATTCACATATATGTGGGATCCCTCAGCCTGGTTGGTGATTAGGTCAATATAGGTGGTCTTGCCCAGTCCCAGTTGGGGCCAATCAAGGCTGACCGGCCTGGGGGAGGGACCTCGGGAGGTTGGCTGGCTGGAGGGAGAAACTGTGGGAGATTGGTTAGCCCAGGGAGGTTGGCTATGGGAACGCACTGACCACGAGGGGGCAGCTCCTGCATTGAATATTTGATTGACCAGTCATAATGGTCGCATAGGCTTTTATATATATACTAGGGGCCTGGTGCACAAAAATGTGTGCACTCAGGGGTCCTTCAGTCTGGCCTGTGCCCTCTTGCAGTCTGGGACTCCTCAGGGGATGTCCACCTGCTGGCATGCCTGGCCAGCCTGGGTGAGGGGCTGATGGCTGTTTGCAGGCTGGCCAAGCCCCCCAGTGTGAACCCTCACCCCATTGGAGTGTGGTCAGCCTGGGTAAGGGGCTGAGGGCTGTTTGCAGGCTGGCCACAGCTTCCATTGACCCAACATCCCAGCGAGGCTGACTGGAAGCAGGTTTCTGGGGTTTATTTATCTTCTATAATTAAAACTTTGCTGCCTTGAGCAGAGGCCACAGCCAGCCTAGGCAAGCAGTTTCCTCCATCTCTGGCCTTCTGTTTGCTCTAGCTCCGTGGCTGCCGGCCGCCATCTTGGCTGGGTTAATTTGCATATGTTGCTCTGATTGGCTGGTGGGCATGGCTTTTGGCTTGTGGGCGTGGCCTAGAGTGTAACAGAGTGAGGGTTAATTTGCATATTATTCTCTTATTAGATTAGATTAGATATAGAATTGGTTTGAAAGTTCTAGGCACTGTAACAAAATGGCAAAAAGAAGATAGATGTAATTATCAGATAGAAAAAAAACAAAAAAACCATTTTACTTGCAGATGATAGGATTATCTCTTCAAATAAACCAAGAGAATTTAAAATCTCCTTTAAGTGCTAAGAGTTTAGTAAGATGACCAAGTATGATATAAATATAAAACTCAGTAACTATCCTCTACACCAGAGGTTAGCAAATTATAGTCTATGGGCCAAATCCAGCCAACTGCCTGTGTTTTGTTAGATTTGTGAACTGAGAATGATTTTTACATTCTTAAGTGGGTAAGGGAAAAGCAAAAGAATAATAGCATTGTGTCATGTGAAAATTATACGGACTTGAAGTACCAGGGTTCGTAATACTGTGGCTTTTGGGACACAGCCACGCCCATTTGTTTATAAATGTCCGAGAGCTTCCACAAGACAGGGGCGGAGCCCCAAGCAGCTTCCAGAGACCACAGGGCCACGAAGCCTGCAATAGTCACTGTCTTTCCCTTCACAGGAAAACATTTGCCAACTCTTTCTAACCATCACAAGATAGAAGATGTAGCATAAAAGTATTTTACTCAACAGCAAAAATATGTAAAATACCTAGGAATAAACATGATAAAACTCTACTTGATTAAATGACACATCACGCTTCCTAAATTAATAGGTTTAATGAAGTTTGAAACAAGACTCCAAAGGGATGTGAAGTAATTCTGGAGTGTGTGTAGATTAAGAAATAAATGGGGAGGAGCAATTTGCAAAGCAAATATGTGAATATTTCAGAACAATTTGACTATATAAAGAGTGTGAAACCTCTGTAAATATTTTTAAAAATGCATCATCAGTATTAAAAAGCAAATAAAAATGGAAAAAAATATTTGTTACAGTCCAACCGTCATTACTGTGGGTAGGAGTGGATGCTGGGGTTTTTGAAGTCAAAAGTCAGGAATAATTGCATATTGAAAAGTTGGGTTTCAGGCCCCTGAAAATGGGGATAATTAAAAGTCAACTGACCCACGACAGATTTTTAGAAATGCCATAGGTTTAAGAGATGTGGAATTACTTTGGAGCGTCTTTACAGTTGATACTTCTATAAATTTTGGACCTTACCTGTATTTTCCTCTCTTCCCACCCACAGGTGCCATCCTATGAATTTCTGTCTGAAAAGCTCCAGGTCTACCAGAAACAGTTCAATGAAATCATTAGAGGAACATCTCTTGATCTGGTCTTTTTTAAAGATGCAATGACTCATCTTATCAAGGTTCTAACTGTGGACTAGTTACTGACATAAACAGAGCATGCAAAAGCTTAGTAAACTGCACAGATAAACCTTCTGAGAGAATACATATACAGTATCAGGTAGCATACAGAAGAGTGTCCTTAGTTGGGCTCATTCACTGCCTCAGAAAACAAAGGTTTAATTAGAAACGCCTCATTTGAATTCGTCCATATGACAGCAGATGTTTTTCCAGGGCCAATCGATGGGTTTTGTGTTCCAAGCTTTTGATGCACTGAGTCAGTTTTCCCTTCCTAGAGAGTATGCCAGAGAACCCTGTGAAGAAATACTCCCTCTTTTAATCATATTTTGACACAATGGAAAATTCTGTTCCTCGTAGAGGAAAAGCTGATGCTTTTAAAATGTCCATCTCATGACAGGCGTACAGATGAGGGGCCGACTGATGGGGAAAGGAAAAAGGGGGGAAACAGGACTGATGGAAAAGCAGAATCCAACTAGAGGCAGCACCGAGAAGAAGGGTGGTTTGGTCCAAGTCTGGGAGGCTGCAGAGAAGAGTTTTTATTTGTATAATTTGTCGATCAAAACGGAGTTCCTCCAGGAGTCAGAACACAGAGTAGAAAGGTGATAAAGAGGAAGCATGTAACTCTGTTTATCATACAGGGTGGGGCAAAAGTAGGGTTACAGTTGTGAGTATGTGAACCTGCATTTATTCTTGTGTTACTCTTTATTCATTTTGGCATTATTTTCCATACAAACAACTGTACAGTTGTTGTCTGCAAAGCTGGTGAATTTCTAGATGTCCTAGGGCTGTTTACCCGTTCGACAAATGATTCTCGAACACCCCTGTGGCTACTTCCTGGGGGCCTGGGACTGTGTTCTAGGTGCAAAACCTATAGAGGATTAACATATTTTAAAATATAATGATAGAAATAATACATATCAAGGTGTCATTACTCATCTGACATCTATAGACTTGCACTTAAAAATTATTTTTAGTGATGATAATGAATTTAGTGATCCATCTAGACCTCCTTCCTCATGGTGACAGTAAGGTAAAAGGCAGCTTTTTAGCAGTGTCTGCCATTGGCCTGAATGAGATCTGAACCACTTATCCTCACAGAAGAAATCAACCACAAGACAAGCAACACAAGACGAGAAAGGCTGTTTCTCCTGTTCTTCTTCTACAAATGCCTTTCTGCCCCTATTGCAAGTAGAATTCTGATATTTTTGAAGAATTTTCTTTAGGAAAGATATGATAGAGGTAGTATTCGTGGAAGAGCTAGCTGTCTAGAAAGTCAGGTGTTAGACTGGTGAGTAATGAGCCGATGGATCTACACTTGGTGCAGATCGGCGAGCACAGCTCTACCATCCATTTGTCTGAGAAGTAGAAAGAAAAAAAAATTCACACACACACACAGAATAGTTTTGAAGTAGGACAGGAAAGATAATTTGGTCTGTTTTTTCATGATGAAAATATAGATAAGCAGGGAAATAATTTGAATCAATTAAATCAACATGTACTTTAATTTTTGACATTCTGAGACAGATCATAAAAGGAAAAGGTTTAATCATAAAAGGCCTGCAAGTATATGGTCCAATCTGGGACCCATTTAGTGCAAGGATAGGAAAAGGGTTGAATTCTATTTTCAAATAAATTCTTATTTTATTTCAAAACAGATTTCACGAATAATTCGTACATCCTGTGGAAACGCACTGCTGGTGGGTGTTGGTGGCTCGGGAAAACAGAGCCTGTCGAGACTAGCCTCTTTCATAGCCGGGTATCAGATATTCCAGATAACACTAACCAGGTACAACCGTGTAAAACCAGACAACGTGGTTTTCTATAGTTAATTTCTCTGGGGCATGAAAAGTGGTATCTAACAGTCACCGTGTTAAAATTCTCAGTGGCGCTCAGCGTCCAGCATCCACCTATGAACCAGGAGGTCAGGGTTTGATTCCAAGTTAGGGCACACGTCTGGATTGCGGGCTTGATCCCCAGTGATCGGCGTGTAGGAGGCAGCCAAGTAATGATTCTTTTTTCATCATTGATGTTTCTGTCTCTGTCCCTCTTCTTTCCCTTTGAAATCAATACAAATATTAAAAAAAAAACAACCTCTTTGAAGAAGTGAAGAAGCAGAGACAAGTTTAGAAACTCCTCAAGAAGCTTAACTATGAAAGAAACGAGAGGAGGCGGGTCAGGACCTAGAGAGAAGGGTGTGTTGTGAATGTGTCCTTGTATCACAAAAACAATACATAACAGTCCACTTCATTAAAAAACCCTCTCTCCCTCCCCCCCCTCTCTCTAAAGAATCAATAAAAAACATTAACACACACACACACACACACACAGTCAAAGTGGCTCTGAGACCTCAATGCCTGGGCCGTTCAGAGGCTGGCCAATCATAGGGCTTCTGAGAACAGCACCCACAGGGCACCCCCTGCAGGAAAGCGTGGCTGGGCTCTGCCCACTGGTGCAATGGCGGCATCTCAGCAAAGCATGTCTTTAATGATATTCCGTCTTAGGATTTATTTTAAAGGAATGTATGTGCTCTGTTTGATGGAGTTCCTTTTGCCAATGAAAACAGTTGAATTCTATTTTCAAATACATTCGATTTCACTTCAAAACAGACTTCACAGATAGTTCAAACATCCTGTGGCAGTGTGGCTGGTGGGTGCTGGTGGGCCAGGAAAGCAGAGCCTGTCAAGATTGGCCTCTTGCATAGCTGGGTCTCAAAGCCTTTTACCCTCAGCAGAGGGTGGCTAGCTGATGCTCCCAGCGTAAAAACCAGCTCCTCGGTCATCTAGGTTCACTCAAGCTACATCGTCTCTAATGCCCACAGCAATCTTTACAAATGGGTGTTTCCTTCATTTTTCAGACGAGGAAACGGGGCTGGGGAATGTGAAGGGACGTTCCTAAAGCTGCAGAAAGGGGGTTGGAACCCAGCCCCTTCTGGTTCCGAGGTTCAGAGTCTTCCCCAGTACACCCCATGGCTCACATGAAACTCCCCGTTCCTTGCACTATAAATAAAACCTCCTCCCAGTGGGGTTCCTTCATGGCCTTTGTCTTCAGCTTCCTCATGAAGATTTACCTGCACACCCGAGGAGGTGGCTGCTTCACTTTCCCACGCACACCAGCTCGGCAGCTCACACATTGAGTAGGAAACAGGAAAACAGAGACCAAGGTCGTCTTTTCGCCATCTGTAACCACACAGTGACGGCATTTCTGCTGCCTGTATCACACTGCACAATGCATCTTTCCTGTAGGCTTTCTCTGCATCTAGCCACTCGGAGAGCTGCACAAATGATCACTTATCACTCACTGATCACTGATTTAAATTATTTATTTACTAGGGGCCCAGTGCACAAAAATTTGTGCACTCGGGAGGTGGGGGGAGGGGGATGGTCCCTCAATCCGGCCTGTGCCCTCTCACAGTCTGGAACCCCTCGGGGGATGTCCACCTGTTGGCATGCCTGGCCAGCCTGGGTGAATGGCTGATGGCTGTTTGCAGCGAGGCTGGCTGGAATTTATTTAACTTCTAAAGTTGAAACTTTTTTGCTTTAACCAGAGCCCTGGTCCGGTTGCCCCTGACAACCCAGGCTCCCAGTGCTTCCTGAGCCCAAGGCTGGAAACAGGTCTCTGGGGTTTATTTATCTTCTATAATTGAAACTTTGTTGTGGAAACTTTGTTGCCACAGCTGGCCTAGGCAGACAGGAACCTTAGCTTCCTGCATCACCAGGGCAAGCTTCCTGCTTGTTCCAGCTCCATGGCTCCGGCTGCCATCTTTGGCTGGGTTAATTTGCATACAGTCACTCTGATTGGCTGGTGGGCATGGCTTGGCCTGTAAGCATGGCTTAAGTGTCTTGGAGTGGTGGTTAATTTGCATATTACTCTTTTATTAGATTAGATAATTTATGTTGACTTTTTTATCAGTCCAAACTCACCCAACTTTCAAATTTGGTTTAGATGCTTTGCTTATTCACCCTCGGGAAAAATCTGTTGCTGAGGACTTTCCGATTGCAGGGAATGCAAGTTCATCTCCCTGTCCCAGCTATTCTTCGAGAGTCACTGATGGCCAGTTCCCCAGTCCTCACTTCTCAAGTTAAATTAGAACGTGTGTTTGGAACCGTTAACGTACAGTTGTTTCATGCTAATCTTGGTGGTTTAAGATTATATATTTTTATTTATTTTTAAAGAGAGAGGAAGGGAGAGGGAGATAGAAAATTGGATGAAAGAGAATCATTGATCAGCTGCCTCCTGTATGCCCCCTACTGGGATCCAGCCCGCAACCAGGCATGTGCCCTGACTGGGAATTTAACTGTGACCTCCCGGTTCCTAGGTTGACGCTCAACCGCTGAGCCATGGCAACCAGACTAATCTCTGTGTTTTTAGCAGAATTTGTTACTTAATATCTCTTGCAGCAGGTACAGATTTATGCTCTAATCATCATGGGCTTTAATGAATTTTGAGATAAATTATGACCATATATATGTTATAATTAAAAATTTTTTTTACCACTTCTATTTTTAGGTCTTATAATATAACTAACCTAACAGATGACTTAAAATCTTTGTACAAAGTTGCGGGGGCTGAAGGAAAAGGCATCACCTTCATCTTTACTGACAATGAAATAAAAGATGAGGCATTTCTAGAATATCTTAACAACCTGCTATCTTCAGGGGAGGTAAGTCACAGACATGGAGAAAAAAAAAACTCATGTTTTTTTAAATGTACATTATATTTGAATAGAAAAAGCAGTGACCCTTCAGCAACCTTTAGCAAGCGAGGCCAATGGTTACACGTTTTTCATTTCAGAAGTGATTAACACATGAGATTTGGTCAGTTTTTTGAAGTTCCTGTGAAATTAATGCTGCCTATCTTTAGATTTTTTTTGGTATGCTTTGTTCCATTTTAAATACGATTGCTTATTTGTCTCTTTAGTCTCCAATTTGATCCTGTAATTTACTTCAGGAATAGCAAAGCATCTATCTACCCACCACGCACCCACCCACCCCCCTAATAGGACTAGAGAAGGGCTGGAAGGGTTCTGTGAGCTGTAAGTAGGTGTCAGAGTTTCCACGTCTGACCCCACCGTAATCAGCATGGTCATGGGACACCCCTCCCCCCACGCGTGGTACTTCACTAGAAGGACTTAGGCATAGCATTTATGAAAGCAACACAGGAGGGAGTCCTGGCCAGATCAGCAAAGAAAAAGACACATTGGGTGGATCTGGAGAAATCCGCGTGCAAGCTGCCTCTGTTCCCGCCAGAGGGCCGTTGGGGTGTGCTTCTCCTGCAGCAGCGAAGAGCCACCCACATGCACTGCCCTTCGGGGAGCCTGTCTGGGGCTCAGAGGCCCATGCTGTCACTGGCACTGGCCATGTAGTCACTCCCTGCCCAGCCGCGGTGCCCAAATAACAGACTCCCAGGAGGAACACAGATGTCCCCCATCTATCCCAATGTTTGCATAGTCTGGGCGCAGGGGAACAACCTTGTCATTTAGCAGTGGAGGAGACATTCCAAAGCCAGGGTCCCAGATGCCAGCCCTGCACGCACACCCTTCCTCACACCAGGCTGCGGTGTTCATTCTTCCTGGCTCTCTGGTGCCTGTGGATGCATGGCGGTGATGAGCTGGTTAACCAGACAGTGACTCAGAGGACAGAGGGCAACACTGGGCATGTTAAAGAAGTGACCGCCATGGTGGAGAGACCGAGTTTTAGCGACAGCTATTTGGACAGAGGGACACGTAATTTGCTCCTGGTTAAACAGCTCAGTCTGCTCAATAGGAGCTGTGATCTTGATAGTCTCTGGCAAGCCAGCAGTTTAACTGTGGAGATGCAGAAAGAAAACATGAAAAAAAGATGACATGAAGGGGGTGGGGGGAGGGGAAGAGGACCAGACTCTGGCAGTGAACTGGCCATGGGAACCCTTGAAAGTACAGAACACTGTCTGTCCATTCCTCGAAGATCTCCAACCTGTTTGCACGGGATGAGATGGACGAGATCACCCAGGCTCTGATAGGGGTGATGAAAAAGGAGCTGCCCCGCCACCCTCCCACCTTTGACAACCTGTACGAGTATTTCATCTCCAGGTCCAGGAGGAACTTGCACGTGGTCCTCTGCTTCTCGCCAGTGAGTGCCCATTCTATCCTGTCCCTGTGGGAGGAGCTACTGATGTAAATGTGTTGAGGTAGTTTGTTTACCTTCTCCGATGAGATGATTGGCTCAGAATCTAACATTTGTTACCCTGAGATAAAATTAACACTTTACCACCACCAATCTCCACGGACCAAAATCTCGTATCAGAGTGTAATAATTTAAGATTTTGTCTCATGAGAAATGATTGCGTAGGCTACAACCTTCATCACCTGAAGACACAGAGGGTTTGAATTGGAAGGGCTTTGGTGGTGTAATCTTGTCCAGCTCTACCTCCAGTGCAGACACGCCATCTAGAATGTCCCTGATGTACGTTTGGACATCTGTAGCTCACTACACTGTCCACATAGTAGCCAGCAGACACGTGTGGCTATTTACATGTTGATGAATTAAAATGAAGTGAAAAGAAAAATCCAATTTTTTGTCCCACTTGCCCCATTTCAGATGCTCAATAGCTGCACATGGCTGGTGGCGACCGTGCTGGACAGCACTTACTGAAAATGTCCATCTCCCCAGAAAGTTCTGTTGATCATCTCTGCTGGGGGAGGGGGGGGGCTCACTAATTTGTAAGGCAGCTGTTTCATTTCTAGATAATGTAATAGCCATGAGGGTCTTCTTTACAATCAACTGCATTTGGTCTGTCTATTCCCCTGTGGTTCTGTTTCTGTCCTGTAAAGTGAGCCCGACCCTCTCCCCCACGCAGCTCCTCATATTTGGAGAAAGTTTTAGCAGATTCCCTAAATTAGTTCCTTTTTAGATCAAACACCTCCTGTTCCTTCTGCTATTCTCACTTGCTCTAAGGTCCAGTCCTTTCATGTCCTTCTCGTCTCTCTGTCAGTTTCCTCTTACTCTTACGAGGTAGCTCCTGGAATGGAATCCAAGAATGCATATGTAGTTTTAGAAATGGACAGGGTGTGGACGTACAACCTCCTTTTTATCTGGACACTTTATCTGTTAATGCAGTCCAAGGGTCTTGAAAAATTATGGTGCCACACCACTGACTCGGCACGCACACACAGCTCTCTCTAGCTGAGTCGTAATCCACTCGTGTCTCTAATGCTTCCTGACTTTACTGTCATAGGTTGGCGAGAAGTTCCGCGCCCGGTCTTTGAAATTCCCTGGCCTGATATCAGGTTGCACCATGGACTGGTTCAGTCGCTGGCCCCGGGAGGCACTGGTGGCCGTGGCCTCCTACTTCCTCTTAGACTATAATATCGTCTGCTCCGCTGACATCAAAAGACAGGTTGTGGAAACGATGGGCCTCTTCCATGACATGGTTTCGGAGAACTGTGAGAGTTATTTCCAAAGGTAAGTGGCGTTGCATACGCACGGGAGCTGCAGGACCACCAAGTTCGCTCCCAGGACGAATCGCCGGGGAACGGCCAGGAAAGGGCTCCCGCCGACTGAGCTCAGGGTCCCAGCGGCACCTACATTTTTGTCTTGCTTTGATTTTCTAGTGGTTATGTATTGAAAAGGTAGTGAAAAAACGAGATTTAAAAATTAACTGGTGTCCATATTTAAGTACCTCTTTGCTTCTAGGCCTCAAAGTAGCACATGCTTAATGAGTCACGTTATGCTGTGTTCCTAATTTCTTCCCTCCCCCCCCAAATGACTTAACTATTCATCACAAACCATTTAAAATTAGTTTCTTGTTCAAATGCATTATTTACTGTGATTAAAGAAGTGCGCTGTTTTAAAGCTTCATCACTGCCTTCTGTTACAGGCACATTTAGGTTTTGTATTTGCATCACTTGGTCTGATCAAGGGATGCCTGTTTCATCATATTTTTAGGCCAAATAATTATGAGACAAAACTGACTGTAGGAGAAGCTACTCCCTAACAGCAGCGATGGTGTTCATACGTGAAAGCTGGTGTCAGCAGTTTAATAATACACTTCCCCTCCCCCAGGCATGATAGTCTCTGCGTGTGACGGACCGACATGAGTGGGCTTCTCCCTCAGGGTTAGCGGGTGGGCTTCAGGGGTGCTGAACCCGCCAGGAAGACCATGTCTGTTTTTCTGCAGAGGGACTCTGGGTTCCATCTCACTGATTTTCCAGGGGGTCCCTATCTCGCAAAGTGTAGGGAAAACTATACCTCGACCACCCCTCCTGAACTGTTAGCTGTAGATGATCTTCTGGTGAGTTCATGTGCATTCATTCTGACCGTTAGGGAGATGTTCTTTCTGCCTCATTTGCACTCCTCCTACTACTGTTACCTGTAGAGAGACACTCTCGCCTTCATATGGCTACAGAAACCCAGGTCCATGTTCGAAAAACTTGATGTATTTTTCATGTCCTCTCAGGTGGTGGAAGTTTATTCTGAATGTGATAGTTTCATAGCACTGTAAAAGTAGTCATATGCCAAACTCTTAAAATATTTTTAATGTTAACAATCTTCTGAACGCCAAAAGTGCAAAATTAATCTAAAAGGTAAAATGATGTTATGTATATGTGGAGTTCTTCTCTGACTAGAGTTTCTTCTGTATAAAACTATTATTTTTTTGTTTCTATTGTTAAATATAATTACTACGCTAAAGCCCATAAGGAAGTGAGTGCTGAAGCGAGCGTGGCTGCTTTGATTTTAAGGGCAGCCCAGGGAGTGCGGGGTGAGGCTGGCGGTCGCCTCTGGGGGTGTGAAGAGGTGTGTAGCCAATATCAGACAGGTGAAAACAGACCGCCGTACAAATTCACTTCAACCACCTCGCTTATCCCTGATATCTGCACAGAATCTTAAAGTTTGCCAAGCGCATTTGCTATTTATATATATATTTTTTATCTTCACAAAATTCTGGCAGGTGTAGAGCAATGATTTATTTATTCTCAGTTTCTCAGAGGAGGAGACAAGCCCAGAGTGAGGTAAGAATGGAGTCAAAGACCCCGAAAAAAGTCAAGGTGGATATTTAATGGTCTCACCATCTCATCCTCCCTGCCAGCGACTCGCTCTCGGGACTCGCCCTGATTTCACGTGGGAAGAGCAGGGGTTCCGACCTGTGTGGCAGGCCACGGGATGCAGAGACCAAGCCCACTCTGCTTCCCTTTCAGGTACCGCCGGAGAGCGCACGTGACTCCCAAATCTTACCTCTCGTTTATAAACGGTTATAAAAACATTTACACGGAAAAGGTGAAATTCATTAATGAGCAAGCTGAACGGATGAATATTGGTAAGCAGCGTGGGATTTGTACGGGCTTGTTTGATAGGGATCCCAATATTGTGTTTGGTGGTTGCTGCTGTGATGGAAAATGAAAGACGGACTTTATTGTTAGTAACGGAGTATTTGAGGAAAGGCGCTTAAGGCTGCTTTGACCTGTCCGGAAACTCTGGGCGGAAGAAAATCCAAGCAGGTTGGCCTGTTTTGTTTTGTTTTTTTCTCTAGAACCATTTCTCACCCTTCCTTCAACTCTGGGGCCACTGGTTGGGCAGTGAGTGACCACGGTTACTTGGGGGACAGCCAGTTCTTGGGAAATGACCCGGATTTCAATTTCTGGTTTCACTGCGGCTTCCCTCAATTTGTATAAACTCTGTGAAGTTAATGCTTCTCAAATTTCTAACAAAGAAAAGGGCAAAACAGAAACAAACGCTAACAGAGTTTACTTGAGTGATGTTTTTCTGAGTGTTCAGTAGATATATATACGTAGAAAGAATAGAAATTGGAATCAGAAAGCATCTGACCCAAACACTCCAAAATACGTTAGTGCTGTCCTTCTATTTCTCCTGCACGAAACCAGCTCACAGCACCTAAGTGAGCTCCAGGGCGTGAAGCTAAGGGATGCTGGGAGCCGCGGGGAACGCTCCTGGCTGGCCTCGCGCTCGCCTTCCCGCAGCGGCTCCGTGTGATGCTCAGGACCAGCTCTGTGCTGACCCCATGCGCTGCCTCACAGGAGCCGGGGTTAGTTAGGCATTGTCTGATCTGGTTGTTAAACACGGCCTTTATTAAAGTTGAATTACATACACCTACAATTAAATAAAGTATGTTAAAAGTGAAGGCAAAAACTACTCAAAACGTATCACTTCTGAGTTATTTTTACTCCGTTTTGCTATTATTATTGTTCTGGAGGTTATGTCCATTCCACCTGCATGGTAGGAATATCACAGTGTGCCACGTGGGGGTGTTTACACCATGGACACCGGAAACATACAAACGAGTGCTTCCCCTCCACCGCGGAGAGACAAGATGCCAAACATTCACTAAACACCTCTGCCTGCAACCCAGGGGGAATGTGTGTGAGAAAGCTGGTTAGTTGTTGTCCTCTCCAGTGTTGAGAGCCACAGAGCCAGGTGCACGGGTTTTAGCGGCTATTTTTCTTTTTATAGTGAAGAGGACAACAAAAACGTTGCTAGATTATGTGTCTCATTTGCCATCTCAGCGGCAATAGGATTCAAAGGCAAAAAAAAAAAAAAAATGACAGCCACAAAGTGTTTGCGGAGCCCAGGGGAGCGTAGGTTTGTCAAGCGCGTTTCTCGACTGATGTCTGTCTGGCAAGTCCAATGGCTGACGTCCTCGGTGCGGCCCTGTGACTCCCCTTCCGTGTGGCCAGGTGACAGTCTCGCCCTGCTGAAGCTCTCAGAAATATGGTCAGGGTTGTTGCTCCTAAGATACGTGCATTTTTAGAGCATCTGTCCATAATTAATTATCTCGTGTGTGTTATAGTACGTATATGGTGCCTTGTAAGTAGTAAATGTTGAATAAATATATGGTGGAAGGGTGTTCATAGACTCAGCAATAGTGTACACATGTGCGTTTGTAAAGGTCTTGACAAGCTCATGGAGGCGAGCGAATCGGTGGCGAAGCTCTCTCAGGACCTCGCGGTGAAGGAGAAGGAATTGGAAGTGGCGTCTGTGAAAGCAGATGCAGTGAGTTTGCATTTGTTTTATCCCGAGTGGTGAGGAACATCTTCCCAAACTAAAGAAAAGGCATGTAGCAGCCTACAGGGTACCCTTAGACTATTTCGGGGAAGATCATGTTCCCGATGGCCACGAGATATTTTGTTTAACTCATACCAAGGCATTCATTCCTAAGCCAGTCTAGCCCACCGGGTCGAAGGCTATTCTTTCTTCTCTGCCTCTGTCTCTCTCATTCTCTCTCATCTGCTTAGGACATTTCTGCTTGACTGTAGTTATATTTGGTAAGGTCCCTGCATGCTCTAGGTTACTAGGGTGCCCCCAAGTCTCATCTGAAGCTCGTGTCAAGCGGGGGAAAAATAGGAGGAGGAGTTGGTGAAGTTAAAAAAAAAGAAAGAAAAAGGATACTCCTCCCACGGTGCTGCTCCTTTATCTACCACTCCTCACCCCACCCCAGTCTCAGGCTGCTTTCTGCGTCCACCCTCTGAGGGCCAGGGAGGAACTGATACTTAAATCTTGACCTTTATCCAGCTGCTGAAAGGAGAGAAAGTCAGGAGAAGGTACCTAGCAAAATATGAGCTATTTTTATTGTTATTTACATGAAGCTTACTATGGTTTCTGCCCTTTTTCCATTACACTTACTTATATTGTTTTAATTTTTAGAAATTAGATATAGTAGAAATACCGTTTTTCTGAAAGGTTAAATACTTATTTATTGATATATTCTGAAGCCTGAAGAAAGCTTAGGAAATAACAGACTGCGAGGGCTGCTCAAAGGAGTTACTTTAATGCACCTTAAAATAGAGCTGACTCAGCCTTGGCCGGGTGGCCCAGCCGGTTGGAGTTTCGCTCTGTGCACCAGAAAGGTTTCGGGTTTAATTCCCAGTCAGGGCACATACCTAGGTTGTGGGTTCGATCCCTGTGGGTCAGGGTGCATAAGAAAGGCAATGGATCGGTATTTCTCTCTCACATCAGTGTTTCTCCTGTCCGCTCTCTCTAAAAACCAGTAAAAGCATCTTTGAGTGAGGACTGAAATAAGCTTATGTACCTTAGATGGGGAGTAGACTTGCTCTTATTCCATTTTAGTGAATGAATATCCTCTCAGTCCTCACATCTGTAAGTGCTGCTCAAAGGTTTCTGTTTGCTCTCGTGTGGTCCCCCCATTTAACAGGTATTAGCAGAAGTCACAGTGAGTGCTCAGGCTTCAGCCAAGGTGAAAAACGAGGTGCAGGAGGTGAAGGACAAAGCCCAAAAAATTGTGGATGAAATTGACACTGAAAAAGTAAAAGCTGAGAGCAAACTCGAGGCCGCGAAGCCTGCCCTGGAGGAGGCGGAAGCAGCCCTGAATGTGAGTGGCGCGTTGCTGTCCGCCGGGGGGGCCCCCCCCCCCCGCCCTCCCCCCCTCCGCCGCCCCCACCTCACACACACAAGTCCTTGCAGCACTGTGTTCCACTGCTTAAAAGAACTGCAGGTTTTGTAATCACAAAACTGAGTCTGGAAACAATTCTTTTCACATATCAAGTTTTCCAAGTTCTATTTTTTTTTTTGTTTTAAGAATTTACATCCTATAACTTATTATTTGCATCCTGTAAATCGGCTTTCCATGGGAACTGGGAACCGTACTGGGGATTAATGCCTAAGCCATGCATAAGGGGTTCAGATCACTTAGAACCCTCTTCAGACTGTCATGCGCCCCTTTGAAATCCCCGTGTGGTTCCCCTTGCTCTCAGGATAAGTCCCCGGCCAGGCGTCCAGGGCTCTGAGGGCACAGCTTTGGAGGCAGGCACTCCTGCACCTGCCTTCAGGGCCACCACTTCTTAAGTAAACTGACTTAACCTCCGCGAGTCTCCATGGGGATTGTAATTCCTCACTGATCCTTGGAGGGTCAATGCAAACGTTAAAAGTCATGAGTGCCGTTTGCTGGGCGCGTGGAAAATACTCGATGACTGTTAGTGCTGCTGCGGCTGCTGCTGCTAAGCTGGCTTCTATCTACTCCTTGAACCCTCATTGTCCCCCCACAACACGACCAGACACTCAGAAAAAGCCCTGGGCCTTTGGAAGAATCATGGTGTTTAAATGCGTCTCTCCCTCTGCCAGGAATGCTTCACCTGCCTCCACTGCCAGGCTCAGGCCTCACCCCGTCCGGAAAACGTTGCTCTCCCTGCTCTCCTTTATTTGCTCGTCACCCCTGAGCTTCTGTTATGACAGAAATCCTAGGTTAGGGTACTTGTGTTCTCTCTCTGTGCCTTGGAAAAATATGAGGACAGGGCTATTTTTGTTTGTTTTATATGGGAGAGTGGCTGTAGTTGTTATACGAATGAATAGATTTATGATAATCCTTTAATAAAATTGTGACAATGACCAGGGCACATTCTTCATCCCCACTCCTTTTATGGTTTCCATGATGACGAGAGAGGGAGAGAGAGAGAGAGAGAGAGAGAGAGAGAGAGAGAGAAACGGGGGGAGGCGCGGGGGAGAGGGAGATATCACTGAATCAAATGGGTCTTAGGAGATTTTCTTGATTTATGGGATGTCCTGGTCCTTCTAGCCTTGAATGTCTGGTAATGACTTATTCCAAACCCAGCTCACATACAGAAACTGCCGAAAGACATTTTTAGGAGGCAGGTGGTATAATAACTTCTCTTATCTCCTTTAAATTCCTCCCCTTCCATGGGTAGGGCAGCCCTCAAAGTGCAGGCCGGAGGTGAGGCTTCTGCTACGCAGGCCTTGCTCCTCCTTGTTATCCACACACAGGATGGGCTCTGTGCTTTGAAGATGCGAGTTATCTGAATGTTACCCACCATTGAGGCTCGTTGCTAACCAAGGCCCTGGGCAGGGAATGTCGGGGGGGGGGGGGGGGGGGGGGGGACAATGAATGGTAGTGATATTTCAAGGAACTAGTTGAGGGCAATAGAGGGGGGGAAAAAACACTAAAATAAATCCTAGAATCATAATGAAAGAACTATTAGGGAAAAATCTTAAAATGCAAACACTTAAGGAGATAATGTCAGGGTTTGGGGAGAAAATGCATTTTAAAGTTCTCTGCTTTCGTTACGTAAGAGTATTAGATTGCCGCATGCCTATGAACACTACTCAGCAACAACAAAAAATATATTGATTCCTCGCCCCCAACGCAGACTATCAAACCAAACGACATCGCCACGGTCAGGAAACTTGCAAAGCCGCCGCATCTTATTATGAGAATCATGGACTGCGTTCTGTTACTCTTTCAAAAGAAGATTGATCCTGTCACTCTGGATCCAGAAAAACCTTGCTGCAAGCCGTCCTGGGGAGAGTCACTGAAAGTAAGTGAAATCTATTCTATAGGCTCCGTGCAGGCTCTGGTGTCCGCAGCCCGGACACTCGATACAGGCCCCACAGGCTGGCCCGTGAAAGTCGACTGCTGTGTATCGAGCAGTGTCTCTTAATCTGCATCCCCCAAGAGGGGAAGAGGTTTAGGCTGAACGCTTGCTTTCTGCACAATTTGTCCGGAACCAGTGGCCTGTATTGGCAGTCCTGATGTCAACTTATTTACTAGTAAAATGCACTCCCTGGACAGGAAGCTGGGGGTGTTACAGATGACTGGAGGAAAAAAACCAAGCCATGCTTAGAGAAAGGAGTTACATTTTAATTATAAATTCTGTGCAGGCCCAGAGAAAAATGTGTCTTTCAAATTCTGGGCCCCCAACATGGAGGAAACTTTTTCTATTTATACTTTTCCCAGTCCTTTGTCTCCCAAATTTCGAGTTTGAGACTTCCGGCCCTTCTGAGAAAGAAGGCCTGCGTGCTGGGAAGGGGCCAGGAGACCATATCCCAAGGTCTGCCAGCACTGACAACTCTGTCTGGGGCATAGTTTTCGGCCTCTCTGGAATGGGAGTCGTCTTAGTTTCCTTATTATTTAAGCAAGCAAGCATTTACAGAAGACAAAATAGCAGGGTTAAAATTCCAAACAACAGTTTTTCTATAAAATGGATGCTTCAGGGGGAACTTGGATCTCTAGAAATGAGAGGACAGTTTGTGGTTCACAGATTTTAGGCTGAGCCCTGTCCTAGCCTTGGTTTGGGTGGCGGGGCCAATCGGTTGTCACTCTGGAGCAGCCTGGCTGGGGAGCAGGCAGGCGTCTCCTCGCAGACCTGCCGGTGCTGGTGTTTTGCAGCTGATGAGTGCCACGGGGTTCCTGTGGAGCCTGCAGCAGTTCCCCAAGGACACCATCAACGAAGAGACGGTGGAGTTGCTACAGCCGTATTTTAATATGGACGATTACACTTTTGAAAGTGCCAAAAAGGTCTGTGGGAACGTGGCCGGCCTGCTGTCCTGGACACTTGCTATGGCAACATTTTATGGCATCAACAGGGAGGTGCTGCCCCTGAAGGTACGTTCCCCTCCTCCTCCCAGTAACTTGGTGCTTAGTAAAACCAAGCCTTCGTGTTTGTGCTAGTCACAGGCGAAGCATCATTCTGACGATTAAAGGTAGATGTTCCGGTTGCCAACATTTTCCCTTTTCCCTCTCACCGTCTCGCGTTGTTTTTACATCTGTTACCTGTTTTGGGGCATCTCAGGCAAGAAACTGGACCCATCTTGTTATCGTGGATAGGGAATGACTTTACTGGGATAATAACCAAGCTGTCATACTAGCAGACAAGAACGTGCCATTTCTTTGAAGTTTGGAGATAAGGTTTGGAGACTGAACTTGGTTGCTACGTTCCAAGTAAAATTTATAAAAAATCGTATCAACACCTAGAAACGTCTTACATTTCAAAGACAGAAAGGCAAACTTATATGCATCTAAGAAACAATAAAACAAAAATTTAAAGGACGATTACAAAAGAAGAGAATTCAGGATGCCGTAGACTTCCCACCAGCCTAACACGAGATCAGAATGAAAAACGCACGCAGAGCAGCGAGGAGGACATTGCCCTGGTCCGAGGTGTCAGTATCTGGCCAAGTTGCCCTTCATGTCTGAGGGAACAAAAAGACCTTCTCGAGGGTGCAATTTAAGGCTTGAGGGTAAATATGACACACACACACACACACACACACACACACACCACGCACACACACATCTATGCTGCGCCAGCCTGTCCTTCACATCTGAGGGAACCGAAGGACATTCTCAGGAGTGCAAAGGAGACATAAAACAATCCGCCCAGACACAGCCCCGCTGCCCACCCCAGTCCCGTGCAGATGAAAGAGTTGAAAGTGGTTGCTCTGTGCAATGGGAACTGGTGAGGAGGTGGGCAGTTGCTGGTTTTCATAGTAAGCCTCATAGCAGGGACTGCCTCTTTAAACTCTGTGCTTTGTGACAAATAGAAAATAAATGAAAAATAAAGTTTTAACAAATGGGACGTGATGAGAATACAGAACAAACACACCCAAACAAAAGATACCGAGAGAGAAATGTTATATGAATTTCAGAATTCAAGAAAAAAAAAAAGATTTTAAAAAGCTGTTATTTTTTAGTGATAAAAATTTTTATTTCTAACAAGTCTATGGTGAGACTTCATTATAGTAATTAAATATAATAATATTAAGGTACATAAAGCAAAATCCACTACTACTTTAGGTAGAGGTTAATAAAAATAATATTGTAATTTGAGGTGGTGGTGCACAACATCACTCCAGCACAGATGGGGTGGACCTAGAGGTAGCTTTCTGGGTGTGACCTATACACATTTTGTTCAGGGCCCGTGCTTGGCTCAATGCTCTGCTGTCACCCTGTTGATGTTCTTAATAATATCGGAACAAGGACCCACGTTCTCATTTTGCACTGGGCCCTGCAAATTATTTAGCCAACCCTGAGTAGACATAAGTTAATTATATAGAGGTTTTACACCATATTATTTTAAAGTTTGAATTGCTACTTGAACTTTTAAAAATATAAATAAAGGTTATGATTGCTATTGTCCAAGAATCACTTACAAAAATTGATCATGTTCAATGCTAAAGAAGACCTTGATTTAATTCCCAGAAGCAAAAATCACTTAGGCCTTGCTCTTTGATAATAAGCAATAAAATTAGAAAGTTTACATTTTGAAATGTCAGTCACTTTCATTTAGAAAATGATGACAAACAGATAGCTACCAAAACTTCTGTGAGGTGGTAAAACGATATGTTCTTTGCCCTTAAGTGAATCAAAGACACTAAATCCAGTATACCCTCTCTTATAAGCTCACATACCCACAAAGTTTGAGGAAAGTGGAATAGAACTAATAAAAATAACATTAAAAATTAGAAGAGAGAAAAGTAGAATTAATGAGTAAATATAGAACTAAATGGTTCTTTGCAAAAACAAATTATATTCTTAGAAAATCTAATCAAGAAGAAAATATAGAAGAACAAATGAGAATAGAAAGATAAATTCATATAATTATAGATGTGTAGATTTAAGTAATTAAAAAGCAAATTGCACACAGTTATATGTAAATACATTAGAAAATCTAAATGAAGTGAAAATTTCCTGGGGAAAAGGGCTAAATTCAAATAAATGAAATATTGAGAAATAAAATGAGAAAATTTTCAAAAAACTTCTATGCCAGAAGGCTCTTGGGCAATCTTACTTTGCTGATTAATTACTTTATATGTACAAGAAAATATAATTACCATGTTGTAAGACTTAGAAAAAGATGAAAAACTACTGTTGCAGTAATTTTACTTCTAAGAATCTCTACCAGGGAAACCATCCACAATGTTTACATTCCCAACAGTACTCATCCCAGCATTACTTATAACAATTAAAAAGGGGGGCAGGGATGTCTGAAAGTACAGAAAAGGTTATGAAATGATGATGCATCCAAACTGCATATTATGCAGCCATATAACTGATGTTAATGAAAAGGTTTTAAGGACGGAGGAAATGATCTTACTACATTAGGTGGAGGGGAGGAAAGGGGGCAATCAAAATGCCAGTGATCAACCTCTTAACATAATACTCAGACTATCACTGGGTAAAATAACAGGTAATTTTTGTTCTCCTTCCTACACATTGCTGCAGTGTCCATACTAACATCCTATATAATAAAAGTGTAATATGCAAATCGACCGAATGGCAGAACCGCCAAACAGTAGAACAACCATCCAGACCACCATCCGGGACTATGCTATGATACCCACTGGCGCCAGGCCAGCCAAGGCGGGTGCAATGTGATTGGTCAGGGACTGGGCCATCACCCCATGATCGCCCAGCAGAGGGAGGCCCAGGCCACTGACCAGCGGGCTGTGGTGGGTGAGCAGGGCCTCCCTCTGCAAGGGAAGCCAGTGCCAGCAGCCAGGGAAAGGAAGGCTTACTCTTGCACAGATTTCATGCACCAGGCCTCTAGTTAATAATGAAAGAAAACAACCTTTAAAGAAGTGTCTTCAAGACTCTCTGCTTCCCCATCTGAAAACACGGGTGACCTCCAGACATCTAGGGCAAAATCATGGGGTGTGTGGTTTACCTACCGATTGAAGTCAGGTGTTTTGCAACACCAGGACCGCTCCGCACTAATCACCCCGTCTTCCTTCCAAGACTAACCTGGCCAAGCAAGAGGGTCGCTTAGCAGTAGCCAATGCTGAGCTGGGGAAGGCGCAGGCGCTGCTTGATGAGAAACAAGGCGAGCTGGATAAAGTACAAGCAAAATTCGATGCGGCAATGAAGGAGAAAATGGTGAGATTAAATACCAAAGTGATGGGAACGTACGGAAATGTTATGCAAGTATATGCTGTATTTAGAAATTAGGTACATGTGTATGACCGAAAAGATTTACCTGAATGCCCCTCTTTGCCAGCGACGTCTATTTATGTTGGATTGTTGACACTTCAAATTCTTTTTAATCATCACTTTCCATAAGGGGAGCTGTGACGTTATGCCCCAAGGGCACTGACTTTGCATTTGGGAAACTGGGTCCCGCTCATGCACTTATTAATTGTGAAATTGAGGGTAATTGTCCTCAATTACCCAACAAATAGGGATCCTGATCTGACCTCTAAGGTCAGATGTGAAGTGTTGGCCTGGTTATGAGGCAGGGGCCGGGGAAGAAGAAGGCCCTGTGTGGAGGGTTTGTTGACTTGTGGGGTCTACCCATCGCTGTCATTGTGAGGACACTGAACCCATATTTGGAAAAACATGTAGCAGCAGCAGCACCACCATACGTACGATTTCCACCATGTCGACACTGCGGGCTTAGCAACCCCAGCTAGGTAACACTGAGACGCAGTTCTTAGGAGGTGATGGGTTTGGTTATCGGTTACCTTTTCTTTTAATATAATTTGTTTAATTATAAGTTTACATAACTTAATTTTTAATAATGGCTGTTTAACACCAGCACACATACAACTTTCACAGTTGGCTCTTGTGAGTGGATGCAAATTGCCTGCAGCAAACGTCTGTTGTGTAGAAATTTTCTGGGGGGAAATCTTGGTTAACTGCAAAGAACTCAGAATTATTATTAAATCCAAGTCTTTTAAAAGCACTATATTATATTGATTTGGTTCTCTTTTTAAAATATTTAATAAAAATACTATTTTATTCTTAAATTTTTTTCTTTTGATTAAGGTATTATGTATGTGTCCTTATCTCTTCATTGTCCCCCCATAGAAATACTATTTTAATTGATGTGATTTGTATTCTAGCTTACGAAATTGCTTTTCTTGAAATGTTGTAATGTAAAATAACGATATACTGAATAAATTACCAGAATTTAACATGCAAGGTTCCCCTTACACTGTACTTTTAGATTATATTAATTTTACACATTAAGAAATTCCTCCATTATATTACATGCGAATATAATGGGTATTTAATTCAGGGATCTAAGAAGTTCTTGAGACCTTCTTCCTGTATGAATGCAGGACTTGCTCAACGATGCCGACATGTGCCGGAAAAAGATGCAGGCAGCCTCCACCCTCATCGACGGGCTGAGTGGAGAGAAGATCCGATGGACTCAGCAAAGCAAAGAGTTCAAAGCTCAGATTAACAGGTATGCATCTCGCTCTCCACCCCAGGCACCACCCTGAACGCCGAAGAACGTAAAACCCATCTCCCGTGAAGAGCTTTCTCCGGTTTCCACATCCCATCGCCGAATCCCCTCCGTCTAAGAAACTGCTTGCAGCTTAAGTTCCAGGCTCTCGCTCTCGGTGACACAGAGAGGGCAGCAACTTCTGTGAAGCACCTGTCATCTTGACTCTGGCTCAGCCCTGTGGGTTTTCAGTAGCGGGCGCTGCTGATTTGGTTCGAGTTTGCCAGAACCATCTGTAGGCTGCTCCATTTGTCTACGCTCGGCATCCGTGTGCTCAGGAAGCAGAGAGGGGAGTGAGAAAGGAGACTGATTCTGAACAGGACCAGCTTGGGGCCCCGGGGGGAGAGAGGGGGAGGATGGGCACAGGCTGCTTCGCCATGGCTGCTTCTCAATGCACCCTCTCCACGTGTGAATTCCAAGTGCAGGGAGCAAAGAAGGGGTTCAACCAAGTAACAGGGCAAAACTGCGCGGCGGCCCTTGCAACTCCTTGCACTGTGGAGGGTGACTGTGCTTTCCCTCCACAGGCTCGTGGGTGATATTCTGCTGTGCACCGGGTTCCTCTCCTACCTCGGCCCTTTCAATCAGATATTTAGGAACTACCTGCTGAAAGAGCAGTGGGAGTTGGAGCTGAGGGCACGGAAGATTCCTTTCAGTGAAAACCTGAATCTCATTTCAATGCTGGTGGATCCTCCAACAGTGAGTGTTCTTTCCTCATCCCATTATTTGAATTTCAGTCCCATTTTATGTCTTACTAAGAAATCAAGGTACACCTACTTTGTTTTTGTTTTTTTCCATTTAATTGAAAAGATTGTGTGAAAATGCTTACGAGCTCCAGAAATGGAGTATCTTTGTTGTATAAGAGCTACTCTGCATTTTAAGAAATCCTCCTTTCCAGGGAGTCCCAGTTGCACTGCTGTGAACTAAAAAGGCCATTTGTGAGTTACAGACAGGCGGGTACCGAGCTCTCCTTACAGCCCTGGAGTGCCTACACCATCCTGCTAACCCACCCGCTCTTGCAAACACCTCAGGCCAATGTACACATTAGCTAGGCCCTAAGCACTGGTATGAACCCCCCTTGGTCATTCAAGATCCCTTATTAGCAGCATGCTCCGTGTCACCGAGGAACAGCGTGACCTACCTCCCCAGCCTCCCTCCTGGGGGATTTGGCACCTCTGCCGAAGGTCAGCGCCTCCTGCGGGGCTCCTGTGGTAGTACGTGCCTGCCAGGCCATTTGTATTCATGAGCTGCTTTTGTGGTTTGTGAATATGCTCCCCCGTTGCCCTAGAGACACCATGCTATTAATTGCATGTTATCTCTACTTAAAAAGAAGCCTTTCCAATTCAAACCATGTTGACGTGGTCCTGACAGGCACTCGATCGGGTATTGAATATAGTGGGTCGCTGGTGAGGCTGGGTGGGCCAGGATATTCTTTACTAATGATGGCCTTTGAAGGCGGAGGCTGGTTGGTTCATTGGATCTCGGGCGATTTTATGGACACGTGGAGGCAGGCTGGCCATTCCCTCTGATTTTGGAAAATAAATACATTTTTTAAAACGTCATTGATGAGCTTCTGCCAATATAATGTCTTGTCTCTCCTGATTTCTCTCCCTCCAGCTATGCAGCCCCAGACCCCATGACAGCAGAACCACGGGCAGGAAGGGGAAGTTTCAGGGGCTTATCCAGGGCTTCTCTCCTCTGACATCTTTTTTTTTAATCCTCATCTGAGGATATTTTTCCATTGATTTTTAGAGACAGTGGAAGAGAGAGGGAAAGACAGAGAGAAACATCAATGTGAGAGAAACACATTGATTAGTTGCTTCTTGCACACACCCCGACCAGGGCCCAGGCTGGGGAGGAACCTGCGATTGAGGTACGTGCCCTTGACTGGAATCCAACCTGGGACCCTTTGGTCCTTACTCGGACTGAGCCAAGCCGGCTATGGCTTCTCTGAGATCTTATCACCTGTATCCATTATCTCTGCCTCCCTCAGCCAGGCTGGGCGCCACCCACAAAGCCAGCCTCGCCATATTTTAAGCCCTTATGTTCTCTGAATGTTCAGCACCCAAGCTTCATGTCATCAATTTAACAATATTTCCTCAAGCATGAAAATATAACATACAGGACTAAACCTAGTCTTGCATCACGAGAGAAAGGATTCATTCATTACAGTTTTAGAAAATGTGAATATTACTTGGTTCACATTTACAAGTTTGGGTTTTTTTCTGGGTACCTGCTGCACGTTCTCAATGGAAAAATATATGTCCAAATGTTAAATTCTTTTATATCGTGTTGCTCTTAACCACTAATGAAAGCTCTCTCATTCTCCTTCGAATGGCCGTGTCCACTTCCTGTCATTCAGATTGGCGAGTGGGGGCTGCAGGGCCTACCAGGAGATGACCTCTCGATTCAGAACGGCATTATTGTGACAAAGGCCACCAGATACCCACTCCTTATAGATCCACAAACTCAAGGCAAAACTTGGATTAAATCAAAGGAAAAAGACAATGACCTGCAGGTGTGTACCATTTGGTGCAGGGGAAAGTGATCTTGAAGTCATAAAATTTCCCCCAAATGTCCATGGAATCTGCCAGTCATGAAGTTGTCACCTCTGTAATTGTTTGCTACTCTACAACCCGTGAGTTTTGTAACAGGGACTGGGGAAAGGCTTTGCAGTTTTCTCTCTTGTGCTCCTCCCTTGATCTCTCTCTCCCTCCTCTATCCATTGCCCTGGCTCTGTTGTGGGTGTTGGATGTGGCTTCTATCCTGGGCCTTGCGTCTGGGCTTACAGAAAAGCAGCCAAAGAACTTGTGATTTAGGCACTTTTGTCACCTCGCTCAGGCACTTGGTACTAGCATATGAGGGTCCAGTGTTGGAGTTGGTGTCTAATAAGGTGTTCATTTTCAGGTGGTGGTGGGGGTTACATCCCAGATAAAAACCTTAAATATCTCAAAGTGCACATCCAATGCTACCTTCGTCAAGATCTTTCTGCATCTTCCCCTCCTCTTTCCAGTAGAGAGAGCCCGTTACACACCCAGGACTCCCACAGGCCACAACTCACCGAGCTTTGAAAATCATGTTTACTACTTTTCTTTTTATAAACAAGGCTTCCCAAAACAGCCCTCGAAATTCATAGTCAACTCTTGGTTTCCACTGAGGAACAGGCCCATTCTTTGTGCCGTTTGTAGAGTAAGGAGCTCTTTGTTTTCAGGTGACGTCTCTGAACCATAAGTATTTCCGCACACACTTGGAGGACAGCCTTTCCTTGGGCCGACCCCTGCTCATCGAGGACATTCGTGAAGAGCTGGACCCAGCCCTGGATAATGTGTTAGAAAAGAATTTCATTAAATCCGGCACCGCTTTCAAGGTGAGCTTTGTAAAAAAAATAAGAGAGAAAAGGATAATGGTGACATCTACTTACCTTTCTGAGCATAGCAGTAAAGGCAGTTTCTTTCAAGTGTTTGATACACTGGAAGAAATAATTTCCAAACTCGTGTTCAGTGTTTCCTTTAAAAATATATAGGATAGCCTGGCTGGTGTGGCTCAGTGGTTAAGCATCGGCCTATGACCCAGGAGGTCATGGTTGGGTTCCTGGTCGGGGCATGTGCCCAGGTTGTGGGCTCGATTCTCAAGGTGGGGCATGTAGGAGGCAGCTGGTCAATGATTCTCTCTCATCATTGATGTTTCTGTCTCTCTCCTCCCTTCCTCTCTGAAATCAATAAAAATATTAACATATCTATATGTGTATGTGTGTGTGTGTGTGTGTGTGTATATAACAAATATAAAGGGAAGATAATTTCTTAGTAAGAGTAGCCATTTCACTGAAACTAAATAATATATTAAGGAAAGATGTTGTCTAGTCATAATAATAAGATATTATTATATGCATTTTAGCAACTCCAAGAAAATTGGTTTTGTAAGCCATATATACACCTATACAATAAAACCTTTACTTCATTGGAGAAAATGGCATTTTAATTGTCTGTGGACATTGATTTGTTCATTTCTCTATTAATGTTCAGTCTAAATTCATGGACTTTGCTGGAAGCTATGGGATAGTGTTCCTGATTTTTTATTATAATTGTTTTCAGTCTCTTTGTTTTTTTATTGGTCATTCTCTACCTTTAGGTTTCTTCAGAATTTTTAGTTTTTGATGAATGACAGCCTTTCTGGTTGAATGTTTTTTTTATTTGGATAACTTAATTTTATGAATATCAGTGAGTAAAATTTGAAATTTAAGAAATTTCCTCATTAAACAAAGAGATTTATGTACGTAGGAAAAACTTCTTCATAATGTGAATTCTTTTATATCCCATGTTTAATATGCCAAAGGAGATTGCAGACTCGCCATTCCTGAAAGTCCTGTAAAAGACCCCCAATTCTTAACAAGACCTGCTGTCTGAGCATGTGGGTTAAGATTAAAATCGAAGTCATTTAGAAATGTTATAAATTCCACCTGACTTTTTTTTTTTTTGTTAATCCTCACCTGAGAATATTTTCCCATTGTTTTTTTTTTTAAAGAGAGAGTGGAAGGGAAGGGGAGAGATACAGAGAGAAACAATTGATGTGAGAGAGAAACATTGATTGGCTGCCTCCTGCACAACCAGGACCAGGGATCAAGCCTGCAAGGACCACGCCTGCAACCAAGGTACATGCCCTTGACTAGAATTGAACCCAGGACTCTTCACTATGGGGGCTGACACTCATCCAGTGAGCCAAACCAGCCAGGGCTCCACCTAATTTTTAGACAGCAAAACCTGTTGTTTTTTCAATATACTGCAGATTGTAGTGTTTAAGGTAAATGCCATCTTTCTGAAAAATTATATTGGCATTTTTCTTCTTTGGAAATGTTATTAACCCTTTCTGTTGTTAAGTGGGAAAAATACATTGGCATGTTTTTTCTTTGAAAATTTTGTTAACCCTTTCTGTTGTTAAATGTGCTTCAGATATGACTGTGAAATGGAAGAAGAAATTATATATTCTATAAACATCACAAATTTCCATAGCAGGAAACAATTTTCTCAAGTGGGAAACACAGTCAAGTCTTTGACCGAGTTTTTCTTTATTCAACATTTGTCTTGGATAAAATTTCCATTGAATTTGCTTTGTGTTATGGCTAAAAACATCTCCAAGCAAGACCACAAATGTAACTTATTCTAAAGGGATAGGCTTTATTCTTTAAGATTAATGATTAAAATCTCACAACTTTCTTTTGCAGTTCCTTCAAGTTCACAGCACTAGCCTCTGGTAAAATATTTCTTAAGTTGAACCTATTGTCCTAGTCCTGTCCTCTAAGCCTTTTTAAACTTTATATTTACATTGATGTAGGTGAAAGTCGGTGATAAGGAATGTGATATCATGGATTCATTTAAACTTTATATTACTACAAAGTTACCAAACCCTGCCTTTACCCCTGAGATCAATGCTAAAACATCAGTCATTGATTTCACCGTTACGATGAAAGGACTTGAGAATCAGTTACTAAGGAGAGTAATTCTCACAGAGAAACAGGTAATAATTTCTCAAGGTAAAGAACTTTGACTTAAACTATAATAAATGTTTAAACTTTATTGGGAAATTCTTAAGTCTATGGACAAAAAAAAAAAAATTAAGTAAATCCTGTTTACCTTTGTTAACATAAATATTTGTTTTGTAGTCTCAAATCCTGTCAGGAAATCATGTAACTAACTTACCTCTCCTCCAACTTCCCGCACGCACACACACACTCACACTCACACACACACTCACACACACACTCACACATTCACACCCCTATTTCCACTTCCTACATCTGACTTTAACCCTTTGGGTATGTTGGCTTCCATCTCCGTAGTCCTGTGGATGGATGGTCGTGGATAGAACTGAAAAGTTTCATAAAATAATGACCCTGGAGAAAAAGAAATTGCTCTGAATGAGTATTATTACCCCCTGTAGTAGTTTCAACCACTGCAATCTAATAATCTAATAAAACAGGGAGCCATACTTGTATTTTAATCAAGTGAAATTTTCAGTAAAGCAGGGAACATATCTTAACTAATAAAAGTGTAATATTGAAATGAATCGTTTCTCCGGGATGGGTAAGCCACTCCCACCAGCCAATCAGAGCAGCTGTATGCAAATTAGCCCAGCCAAGATGGCGGAGGTCTCAGCCCTGGGAGAAGCGGTGTGCGGCACTGGGGTCCCGCAAGGCAGATGGAAGACCTCTGCCTTGGGGGAGCCAGGAGGGGAGGAGCAACCTGACCTGAGGCGCAACCTGGCGGGGGGAGGAGCCAGCAGGCCTGTGGCCACTGGCGGGAGGTGCAGGGCCGGCCAGCGATGGCGGCAGGGAAGCCGGGGGCTGGGGGAGCGAGCCAGCCCAGGCCCCCAGGCTGCCCTGCGGCCTGGAAGTAGATCCGTGATCGCGGGGGCAGGGGCACTCATGGAGGCCCCCTGAGATGGATTTCAGGCGGCAGGGCAGCTTCGGGGGTGGAGGGACCAAGCCAGCTCTGCCCCCGAGGCTGAGGCCTGGATATCGGTACAATCGGGGCACACAGCACACACGGAGGTGTATCCTCTGTGTGTTCTCTGTGCCCTAATGGATTCCAGGGTCCCAAACTGTGAGAGGGCACAGGTTGGGATGAGGGACCCCCTCCACCCCTGCCGAGTGCACAAATTTTTGTGCACCGGGCCCCTAGTTTAAGTATAATTGAGGGTTCTAATCAAACAAAGAGCAACTTAAGATGGGGTGGTTCTAAGAGCAATTAAAAGAAGATTAAACTAATGGTTAGGATAAATGTCGGAAAATGTTAGATGTTATGCACACAATATAATTTTCTATTCCTGCAGATACAAAATATATTTGCACAAATATAATTAATTTTGGTCTTAAGGGTTCAGCGGAAAGGCCAGGTTAGAAACAGGAAGAACAGAGAGGCATAAAATGGGAGGGTGAGACGATGGCAGAAGACAGGACAAGGAAAGGGACAAAGGCAAGAGATCCAAACCGATGGACACAAACAGAGCGGAAAGACATTCAAAAACAGAAGGAGGAATGACACTGAGCACAACAAAAAAGTAGACAGAAAAAGGAGAAGTGAAATCCCGCCTCGCTCATAGAGATGGTCACCTGGCGCAGGCCTGGAAGGGCGGCCAGGCTGGCGGAGGGGAGGGCACAGTCCCAGCTTCCACGCTCGTTTGACAACAAACAGCCCAGGGCTTAGGCAATCCGGAAAGAGAACCCATTCCCCTTCCACAGCCAGGCGGAGAGACGTGGGCCCCTCCACTCATGGTCTCCACCGCTTCTTAACGCCTGGTGGTGTCAACCGGTAAAAACTAGTCCTTCTTTTGTGGTCCGCCTGGTACTGTCGGTCTGATTCCTCAGTGGTCCAGATCCCCCACGTAGGCTGCACTAGCTTCTGTGAGGCCGGCCCCTTCGGGTCCCAGAGCGCCTATACTCATTCTTCTAGGCCCAAGCTTCCTCTTCAAGAGCTGTGCCAAGATGTTCGCATCAGGCCTGCTGGAGAAACAAAATGCACACGTAGTTTGCAGGAGACCTCCTGACATAATGTTCACCCTCCTAACAACCCTGCTCTTAAACCCATTTTACAGGCGAACCAATGGAGACCACAGAGAATAGGGTCTTAACCTGTAAGAGCACACAGGCTTTCCACCCTGCCAGACCTCCTAGGTAAAAGTTACAGGTCCTGCTGTAAGGCTCATAAGTGTCCACTGTACTGTGATGCTTGTGTTTCTGTATCTTACTGAAAGGGAAGCGAACGGCATTCATTTTGTCCACGCATTCCTATACTGCCACCCAGGGGTGACTATTCTGATGAAAACAATACATTAGCTATTCCCCTGCAAACACAGCCAGGTTCTTCAGCTCTTCATTGCCACCTCACCACATACTGCAAACCTGACAGTGAATGGTATTATTATACACTGTATATGCTGGTCTTGAAGTTGAAGAACAAGGCTATTAAGGCTTTATCTGACAGCAGCTAGTTATGCATATTATATTGAAATGCCACTTGGAGTTACTATTTCTGGGTGCTCAGTTTCCCCGGATGTAAACTAAAGTTGATGAATAAATTCAGCACACTCCAACCTAAGAAATATTTATTGGGTTGAGTCCATTCTCTGCAAAGCCTTGAGGTAAGTGATGCCAAGAATACAAGAAGGCATAGGACAAGTTCCTGCCCGTTATATGTATGGCTCTAATTGAGATGCACGTCACGGGAGGTGTGCCAAAGGGTGCTGTGCGGTGGCTCTTGATTGACGGGCTGGTTGGGGAAGACCCTTCTGAAAATGGAGGAATTTCCGAAGCAGTTTTTCAAGAAACTTCCTCAACTAAGTGGTTTAAAAACACAGTTCTGAGTACAAGCTGTGATTCTGCATAAAATCAGAAGAAGGTGCTATCGAGAATGTTACTGAGACTATTTCAGTTTACTCTATGTTTAGCAAGAGTATTATATCCACGTTAAATTTCTGAGTTTGAAAATTGCACTATGGTTATGTAAGAAAATGTCTTGGATCTTGGGAGATTTGCTGAAGATTTTAGGTAGAAAGGATCATGACATTGGCAAATGGTTCAGCAATGATGATAATAAATATTATTTAGAGAGAAAAGGTGATAAAGCAAAATGTTACTGGGTGAACATAAGTAACGGGTTTGTGAGAGCTCATTGTACCAGTCTTGCAACTTTTCTGAAAGCTGGAAAATTTTCAAAATATAATTTAAAAAACCACATCATTTATGTATGAAAATATACCTCTTAAACATCCAATTTAGCCCCTCTTATAGAAGGAGCTGCAAAATAATGGAAAAGGGATTTGTATTGGCAACTGGCTGTGCCAAACCAGGTTCCCGGAGTTCCTATAGGCAGGTCCCAAGCGAAGAGCTCACTTTTGGCTTGGGTTGCCTCATGGTTTCTCGGTATTAACTAACGCCTCTTTGTTTCTACCACTTCTGACTGCAAATAAAGTTAACATTTCTCCCAGAGGCAAGGTGGACACAGGGCCAAGAGAATGGGACGCTCTAATTTACATAAACAGAGCTGGGAAGACAGTTGGGAATAATTGGGCAAAATTATTTTAGCAAGGTAATCGCATGCACACCAGTGTAAGTGCTATGGAAACTAAATGCTACTGGGCATAATTTTTTTTTTTTTTTTAAAAACACAACCGTCTAGAGAAACAAAAATATGGAAAAATAGGTTTGACTGGTAGTAGCGATTTCTTGTCATTCAAAAGGCATTTTGGGTTAAACTTTTAAAAGTTTGTAACAAACACTAGCAAATTGGATTTATGGTAATAACTGGTAACATTCCGAGGTTGTTTTGTGTTTCTTAATAACAGGAGCTGGAGTCTGAGAGGGTTAAACTTTTGGAGGACGTGACTTTCAATAAGCGGAAGATGAAAGAACTTGAAGATAACCTCCTCTACAAATTAAGTGCCACGAAAGGTATTGTGTTATCACGACATAATCACATAATGGATCCTGAAGAAGGATTTCTTGTATCCTCTTCTCAGCGGCCCCAGGATGACAGATGTTAGGAAATGGTTATCAATGCAAAGACAAGCGAGGCAATTTCCATGTAGACATTAGAGAGGGACGGCGGGGAATCAGATGGCTGAATTAGCAAACAAGGTCTGCGCGTTTGAGAATAACCGTTTCCTTGATATAATTGCTCTCTCCTGAAAAGAAGCAGGGCTCCCAGTAGAGCGAGGTAACTCGTAATAGGCTAATTTGCTTGCCCAAAGGAAACTAATGGGCTCCATCTATTTTTTTTTTTTTAGACTCATTCTTTCAGTTGGCGTTGAAATGTAATCACCACATGGGCTCTGACGTGTGTAATCTGTGGTGGAGGCACTTCAGCACCCAAGGCCCAGCTTACTTACCCTTTTTAAAAAACTATTATTGTTGTTAATCCTTATCTGAGGATATTTTTCCATTTATTTTTTAGAGAGAGTGAAAGGGAGGGAAAGAGACAGAGAGAGAGACTTTGATCATTGATCCATGTGAGAGGTCAATGCCCCAACCAGGGCAGGGTCGGGCGTTGAACCTGCAACCCAGGCCCATAGGCCGACGCTCTATCCACTGAGCCAAACCAGCGAGGACCCAGCTTATTCTTGGTTTGACTTGACCTCCCACTTAGAAGTCAAGTTCTGTCTGGGCAGTCAGATCATCGCACCAGCCCCTGATTTGGGGATGTGTTGTCTCTTTGAATATGTAAAACTATTTTATCCCAAGGAAATAAAATCAACAAACACTACAGTGTTCTGAAGTAGGCAGCTTAATGCCACGTAAATTCTGCCATTAATTAGAAGTTTAATGATGATAAGGTATCATCACCAGTAAGATATCTTCGGAAGGATAAAGTGTTCCCAACAGCACTTTACTCCTTGGATTTAAAAAAAAAAAAAATCTTAACCTCCCAGAAGAACACTGCATGTTACTCTCACAACAGTCTCTAGCATCACCTTCCAGGTGACCTCCAGGGAAGTCCCACTTTCTGCCTTAATTGCACTGTCTGTCTCATGGTGCAGTGCGTTCTTCCACCACTTGGTTCCTCTGGGGATTCTAAATATTAGAAAGATGGCTGAGGGCTCCTCTCCTGGCCGGGCCAAGAGTGTGCTGGCTCCAGGTCTCTTTCCTGTGAGGTTAACCTCAAGTTGGACCCCATTAGGGGACCTAGTGCCCATCAGAGCAGCTCCGCGCCCTCCGGCAGCTCGGGCCCGGCCCCGAATGCTCGGCGAGGCCAGAGCACTGCTGTTTGCACACATCATGGCCATTCGCTCAGCATGTCCAAAGCGTCTTCCATGTCTTAAAGTCAGATGTACTGTCATAAACATGTTCTGTCTATTAAAAACAATAATGAAGGATAAAAATAAAATTAGGGTCTTTCTCCTGGGGAGACACTCCCACCAGCGGAAGGGCCATTCTCTAAGGTGGGCAGCATTCGGGTCAGCACCCCTGGGAGCCCAGCTGGGCAGGCAGCGGGCAGGCGAGCTCATGACACTGCAGGGCGCCATCAGGGTGACGATTGCGGTGACAGCGGAGGCCCCTGGGGGTGGGCTGCCTTGGGGATGCATATTTCTAGGCAGCGAGAGGGACAACCCTTGCAAGAATGTTTGGAGGAATCCAGGCATTGGGTAGTAGCTGGGCTAGAAGCCTTCTGGGCTCTGAAGAAGTGGGGTTGAAAATTAACGGGAAGATTTCCGAACGGATGCATCTGGCTTTCCAGCTTCCCCGTCTGTGTTCTACAGTTCCCACACTCTTCCTGTGTGTTTTTTAAGGCTCCTTGGTAGATGATGAATCTCTCATCGGTGTCCTCCGAACCACCAAGCTGACAGCAGCTGAGGTGAGTGAGAAGCTACACGTGGCCGCGGAAACAGAGATCAAGATCAACCTGGCCCAGGAGGAGTTCCGGCCGGCGGCCACCCGCGGGAGCATCCTCTACTTTCTCATCACAGAGATGAGCATGGTCAACATCATGTACCAGACCTCCCTGGCCCAGTTCTTGAAGCTGTTTGACCAGTCCATGGCCAGGTGGGCCTCGCGACCTTTCCCCTCCAGAGCAGCAACTTAAAACACTTTTGTTTCCGTTCCTACTTCTTTGATTTTTAAAATGTGTTGCAGATCCGAGAAGTCTCCACTCCCTCAAAAGAGAATTACGAATATTATCGAGTACCTGACATACGAAGTTTTCACGTACTCTGTCAGAGGCCTGTACGAAAACCACAAGTTCCTCTTCGTGCTCCTCATGACCTTGAAGATCGACCTCCAGAGAGGAACAGTGAAGCACCGAGAGTTCCAGGCTCTCATCAAAGGTGAAGGGTTGGGAATACGGATGTGATGTAAAGGATGTGGCTTTTGATGCGCTCTTTGGTGGGCTGTACACTAATTTTTACCGCACAGGAGAGCCGTTACGTTGTCAGGAAAGTGAAGCTCTTGATGCCCTCCCCGCCCCCCCCCCTCCCTTTTTTGTCTGATTTCCATTCATTGTGCTCTGGTTACTCAGTGAAACGTACTTCCGGTCTGTGTTGACGCTCTGCTTCTCAGTTATGTAATGAAATGGGGGCTGGTCACTGTTGCCCGTGGTTAGGAGACCCGGATGCTGAGGGGTGGGAAAGTGTAGCTGGTGGTGAGTGTTCCATTGCGGGAGAGCAGTTCCTCAGGCGGGAATGCGAGGGCTCCCGGTTGAAGCTAATCCCATTCATCGCTTATCTCCGTGTTGAAGTCTAACGAAGACAAAAGTATTTTCATTCAGCTCAGCAAAACAAGTGCTCTGCACAATCCAGCATGCTAGTGTCTGGGATACAAAGATAAAGCAGACATTGTTTGAAGAGAAATAACAGCCTCGTTCGGGGGGGATAAAATAACTGCAAAACAAGGCCGAACCGCCTGAGGGTGATAAGAATGCTAAGAACAACGTGTTCGGTCTGAAAGGAGGGAGAGGCTACGTGCGCTTGGTGAGGTCAGGAAAGCTCCTTGGGAGGGCACACCTTTGCAGGGTACGTGGGGCATTTGTCAGGTTGTTGGACGCAGGGAGAAACGTTTCAGTCTTTTCTTTATGGCTTTGCCCTTTGTATATAGTTTAACAAATCATTCTCTCGCTGCTCCTCCCCATCCTCCAAAAAAAGAAAGTGGCGTTTGAGTGGCCCCTGACGGAGGAAACGCGGGGAGTGCGTGAACTGGGAGCCCCGATTCCTAGGGGAAGGGTTTTCTTGATCTGGCGAGAAGCCAGGCGTCGTGGAGGTGGTGCTGTGGGCCGTTTGGAACCTTGGATTGTCCTCTGGGATGTCACCCGGGCAGACACGCATAGGCTAGGGAGCAGAGGATCGAGGGGTCTGTTATAATCTCCGTGCCGCAGCCTGCGGTAAAGGCGACGGGAGTAGAAAGGAGGAAACAGGTGAGGGTCAGAGCAGGGACATGCACTGGACCGGAGCCAGGAGGGGGGTCAGAGCCGAGGTTCTGGCCTGTGCAGAGATTTCCCGTCTGCTTGGTTGCGGGAGGAACTCGTTTAGGATTGTCCGAGTCAGAGAACCATGAGTTTGGGACCTACTTTTCACTCAGCAGAAGAACAACCCCCAAATTCCAATGGCTCAGCACAGCAAAGGTTTACTTCTCCACTCTCGCTCCGACATGCGTGTTATGCTCACCCAGGAATCCCAGCTGCCTCCATAATTACTAGGCAGAGAGACGGGACGTGGCAAATTATGTCCTGGCCCCTTAGAAGTTATCCCATAGGTGACACATGCCACTTAACGCTCATATTTCATTAGCCAAAGCAAGACGTGGCCACATCTAACTTCACGGAGAGCAGGGCTGCAGTGCTCTCTCGTGCTTGGGACAGGGGCCTGGACGTCCCCATAACCCTGGTGACCACGCAGACATGTGGGATTTGAGACATCCAGCAGGCTGACGGCAGGCCAGATAGACGAGAAGTCAGACAGCGGCCACGTTGGGCGCAGAAATAACAACCAAGGTCGTGGGTCAGCAGAGACCATCTGGGAGGAAAAGGCGGAGCATTTCCAAGGTCACGCGGCAAGGTGCAGGGACATGGTGCACTTGATCCTCATGGTCCGGATGACGGTAGGCAGGCAGGAGCCATGCCTTGCTGCTCTGCCGGTTCATTTCTTCCTCAGGCCCAGGTTAGGTTCCCGGATAAGAAACGTCGTAAACTGTTCTGTGTACTCACTGAAATGTCTTCCTTGACTTTTTCTTTCTTGTAGCTCAAAGGAAATGAGAATATGTCCCGGGGCTCGTATTTTTTCTCAGGCCTGGGACGCCTGGAGAAGCTGGTTGTCTGAACTGTATGATTGTATGTGGGAGTTTAGAGACCACGTGGTGTGTAAGGCATGTGCAGGGCTGGAATGAGGGAATGAGCAGACTCGGCCCCGGCCCAGCAGTGTGATCTCAGAGAGCAACCACCAGTCCCCGGAGTCCAGGAGGCTGTGGGTCCCAGGGAAGGTTAAGGGCCACCTAGAGAGACAGGGGGCTCCGGAAAGGAGTGTCCATCATAGGTGTGGTCTCTGTGACATTTAAATAAAAGGCACCTGAATTTGCCAGGCCTAGAAAGCTGCTCTGACTCGTCCAGTCACCTCGAAGCTCTCATTTGCCTGGGGCCACAGCCTCGGGGTCTGGGGTCCTAGGCAGTGGGGAAGGGGCATTGAAACGGGTGGGAACCGAGGCAGCAGTGGGAGCACTGGCCTCCCACTAAGGAACCTCCTGTCTGCAGGTATAAGGGGAATGGGGAGTACACTTTTGAATTTTTCCTCGTTGGTGAGCTGGCTTTGCTTCCTGAGTGCCATCTACTAGTGTGGCCGTGGGAAGGAGACAGCTCTGACATAGAAGGAAGTGGGAACCCTGGCCCCTGGGTCCACAATGGGTCGTGGAAGGACAGAGGAGTCAGAGGAAGAAGGAGCTGGAGAGAGGTGGGCTCTCGCTCGAGAAACATCCAGACAGAAGATGCCCTGCGCTCTGCCCAGAGCCGCGCGGGCATGGGAGCTGCCCGGCAGCATTGTGAGGCAGCGGCCGAACGGATAAGCGTGAGGTTTGGCAGCAGGCGTGTGGGCACACCAGAGGCTTGGGACCTCTGACTGGGACAGGCCCAGTCCCTGTGGATGACAGCCCCCTGCACCTGCAGGTCACACAGGACGGGCTCAGAGGAGACAGTGCAGGATCCCAGCCTGGGTCCAAGACTGATAGAGACGAGAGGGTGTGTGCAGAACCGAGTCCCCTCCCTATCATGACACAGCCACCGCCCTCCCCACCTCTCCCCACCCAGCAAACGCAGCCAAAACGAGCTCTTACCTGAGACAAATGGGATTCTGGGAGACTAAGTATGTAAATCAGCAGAGGCTGAGAAACACAGCAACACAGTGGGGAAGGAATGAGTAGAATTAGATTTGACATAGAAAAAAAAGAAGGCTGCACATCGGGGTTGTGGTGAGGGATTGTGGTGAGAACACATCTGTGCCCCCGTTTCATTAGCTGGGAGCCAGGGAGAAGCAGATTGCACGGGGCCAGCAGCGCGGAGTTTGGGGCTGCATGCAGTGGGCAACAGGGGGCCATCGAGTGCTTTATGAGCAGGAAGCCGTGCCAACAGAGCGGTGCTCCGGGAAGATGGATTTGGGAGTGTCTGATAGGTTGATTAGCAAAAGTGTAGTCCGCTCAGCAGTAAAAGAGGCTGTGTGTTTTTTTTAAAAAACCACCCACAGCTGGCTTATGGTATAGTTTTGTATTAGTTTTGAACGGGCTAACGTTTTGACCAAATTATTTTTTAAAAGATGGTGTGACTTTGTTTTTAATGGTTTTTACAAGGTTAACACACATGGTCCTTAGATCGTTGATTTGTCTTTTTAATCGTTTGAACTCGGTGCTGACAGGGGGAGAAGGAAGACTTATTGATCACAGCAGAAGTGTTTGATTTCCCCGGAAGGACTGCCCCGTTGCCTCCACCCCTGCTTGTTTTCTTCGGTATCTGGAAGGTGCCTTTGACTTTCTGTTTCCACGGACAGTGTCAGACACTGTGGAACATGAAGCAGAGAGCAGGGGCCATCCTGCATCGGAGAGTAATCGCTGTGCTCTTTTCCCTGCCCGGTTACTTTAGAAAGATGTCAGCTTTCTTTTGTTGTAAACCACAGACTCCGGGCTGGACTGGGCCCGAGTTTCAAACCAGAAAGTTAATGTCAAAACCACAGCTAACGAGTGCCTAGCGGTTACTGCGGGCCCACACGGTCCTAAGCTTTCTGCACACAAACATGTATTTAATCTTCACAGCACCCCGTCTGGTAGGTTCCATCGATATCCCTTGTGGCAGAAGAGGAGACAGGGACTGGGTTCTTTGTCTGCGTCTTTGCAGCCGAGTATTAGAGTGGGTGTTGGGGAGAGGCTGTCTGGTTAGTGGAGGTGCACGTGCCTGAAACTCTGCTGCAGCCTCAACGGCCTCTGCTGGTGCCTTTGAGGCTTCTGGTCCTTGACACATTGTTTTGGGAACAGTGGAGAAGGAAAGGATGACTTGCCCCCCGGTCAGAGAGGCAGAGTCCCTTAGGTCCAGTGGTTGCTTTCCCAGGAAACTTGGTGTTAGCAGAACAGGAGCCGAGTAGGCCTTCCTCCCTCTCCAGGTGGCACAGGACAGGTGGTGAGGAAGGTTGCCGGTCTCAAGGTGTGGTGGCCTCGGAATCACTGCCCCGAGGGTGGAACAAAGGGCCATGCAGAAAAGGGGTACTTCAGCTCATTCACCATCTCGGGAAGGTGCTGGAGGGGGAGCAGAGCCCTGTGCTCCCCAACCCCCGTTTTTTGTCCAAGCTTTGATTTTGAAGTGGAGGGATCCCAGGAACTCTTTTGGATAATGGGATTTGAAAGTTGCAGAATCACCATTTTTGCATAATCTGAATGAAAAACAGCTGGAATTATTATGATAAAACATTACTAAAGATATGCAACAGAGGGATTTTGAAATTGTAGCGGTAGTCACGTGACTGGGTGGGAGACGCTCACACTGGGGATGCTTGTTGATTTGTGATTGGCTTCAAAATGTGACCCTGGCGCGGTTGTTCACATGCTGTGAGGCCAGGGCCTTGCTCATTTTCTTTGCTTTATTTCCGGTGCCTGGAATGTGCCAGATACACAGGGAACGCTTAATACATATTTGTTGAAGGAAGGAAGGAAGGAAGGAAGGAAGGAAGGAAGGAAGGAAGGAAGGAAGGATTTGATCACTAGTTACTCCCTTAAAACCCCACAGCTGTGCTGGGTCAATCTATCCATCTACCCATCTTTTTGATTTGGCAACAACTAGTACTGAATATGACACTTCTGGAGGAGTGATGACTTAGAAGTGATTTTTAAAATGGGATGATCAGCCTATTTGTTGATATCAAAATGGCACATTGCAGACTGTTAAAACACAGTGAAAAGGCAAACAACCACAACCACCTGGGAACAATTCTTTGCAGAAGAGAATGGCAAGGAATCACCGCCATCTGTATTTTATAAGAAGGAACAAATCGGTAAATAAGACAGCAAGACATGAGGGAAATGTACCCAAAAAAGATAACCACATTTTCTGTAATGTGACTATTTTCTAGTTTTCCCATTTTTTTCTGTAATACGGTTATCTCATTTTTATGACTTGGTTGGGGGAGGTGGGGGCGGTTCTAAAAATGGAGCCGGAGCTGACTGGCTCCGCTGCCCCTCCCCCAGGCGGAGCAGCCCTGGACCTGAAGGCCTGCCCTCCCAAGCCCTTCCGCTGGATCCTCGACATGACCTGGCTGAACCTCGTGGAGCTGAGCAAGCTCCCGCAATTCGCAGAAATCATGAACCAGGTACTAAAGGGCGCGGGAAAACGCACATCTCCACACCCAAACACACCCAGGCCGTTTGTTGTTGTTCTTGATCCTCACCCAAGGATATTTTTCCCATTGATTTCTAGAGGGAGTGGAAGGGAGGGGGAGAGGCAGAGAGAAACATGGATGTGAGACAGGCACATCGCTTGGCTCCCTCCCGCACATACCCGAGCCAGGGATTGAGCCTGCAACCGGGGCACGTACGTGGTCCGGAATCAAAATCGAGACTTTAAGTCCGAGGTCCAACGCTCTAACCATTGAGCAACGGGCTAGGGCCACCAGGCCATTTTAGTTGGGGACCTCCTGGTGACAAGTCCTCACACAAAAGGGTCCACACAATGGTGTAGCTCTAAGGCTCTGCGGCTTGCCAGGGAGAGTATCGCTGGAGGGGCGGGGGGGCGGCTCTCCAAAGGGTTCAGGCTGCTGCCTTTTCCTTCTGTGCTGGGTGTGGGTCATTCACAGCTGCTTGAATTGCTGTCAGAATCAGAACCAGGGGTGGATCCTTTTTGCAGAGTATTGATGCTGTTATATTTTTACATCTAATTTTTAAAAAAATCTTTATTGTTGAGTGTATTAAAGATGTCTCCCCCCACACCCCCCTCCACACCCATTGCCCCCTCCATCTGGTTCCCGCCCCCTGGCCTTCCCCACCCTATTGTCTGTGTCCATAGGTAATGCACACGTGCATACATGTTCTTTGGTTAGTCTCTTCCCACCCACCCCTCCCCTCCTCTCTGAGAGTCGTCAGTCTGTTCCATGTTTCCATGCCTCTGGTTCTGTTTTATTCATCAGTTTATTTTGTTCATTAGATTGCTTGCTTGTTTATTTTGCTTTTTAGACTCAGTTGCTGATGGGTATGTATTTATTGTGTGGTTGATCCCGCTTTAGCGATGAGAGGACCGAGACCCAAAGAGGTTAAGTAGTCTCGACGTGGCCCATGGAAGGCGGAGCTGTCATTGGGCCTCACGCTCTTTCCTGGCGGCTCGCGTCATTTCCCCGCAGCCTTTTACGCGGGAGCTGGGCCTGATGTGAGGGGAAGGGCTGCTCTCAGGATAGCGCAGAAGTTCACAGGGCCCTGCCATCAGGCTGCCTGCGGCTGGCCTGTCCGTGGGAAGGAAGTGGGGAGTCGAAGATCAGCCTCCCAGCTGGGTGGTGTCAGCGATTGAAACAAAACTAGCCTCGAACAGCAGCGGCCCTGCCTTGGCATCTCAGGCCAAACTGTTTAAGAAACTATTTGCTAGGAGAGAGGGCCAGGAAAAGGGGTGGGACGTGGAGGTGGGCAGAATAGAGGAGGAAGGACAAGGCTTGGGTGTGGCATGCAGCCTCTGCTCTGTGCTGATTTGCTGTTTGCTGTCAGCACTGAGCTGACCCTGCTCTTGAAACACGCTTGCAAACGCGGCCTGAGTAACCAGGCCGCCTGCGGACACGGAGCAGCACCAGGCCCTCCGTTGTGCAGCGTTCGTCCCTGGTCTTCACGGGGCTGGGCTTCACCGTGCGCCCTGAGGCCTCTCAAGCCCCGCAGCTCTTCCCATGCTCTGCAGGACCAGCTCCCGGAGATTCCTCTTTCCTCCTCCAGCCTATCGCCTCAGGGTGGGGGTCGCTAGGAAAGTGGAGGTTCTGATGGTGCCATCTATCGGTATGTTACGTAGAGGTCACCGTTTGGAGGTTTGCTTATCAGAATGGTCTCAATCAGTGGTTCTCAACTCAGGGCAACTTTGTGCCCATTCCTCTCTCCATCCCCACCACCGGCCCCCGCCCCCAACCTCCCACAGGGAGCTTTTACAGTGTCTGGAGACTTTTATTGTCCCGAATCGGGGGAGGGCTGTTACTGGCCTTTAGTGGGTGGAGGCCAGGAATACTGCCAAACATCCCACATCGCACAGGACGCAAAAAATAACTGGCCCCGAATGCCAGTAAGCCGAGGATCCCTGGTCTGTGGCGGCTCTCCTGCCCAGTCGTTTAGTGTAATTGACTCATGGTCCTAATCGTAGTGAATGTGGAGGAAGGCAGCGGGAAAACTGAAAGAGAATAGCAATCTCCACACTGTTGGAGGCATTGACTTTGAAGAAAAATGTAGATGCGTGTTTGTATTTGAAAAATGACGTGCCTGGGGAGAACGACTCTCCAGCTTGTTCAGCGTCCTCCCCAGTATATTATTTCAACTCCATGTGCTCCTAATTGGCTTGTTTATTTTAGATATCTCGTAATGAGAAGGGATGGAAAAGCTGGTTTGACAAAGATGCTCCAGAGGAAGAAATAATCCCTGATGGCTATAACGATTCGCTGGATACCTGCCACAAACTCTTACTCATCAGGTGAGAATAGGGGGCTCAGAGCTGGAGGCATCATATTGTCAAATTACCTCAGGGAGTTCACTTCACTGTGTCCCGCTAGCTATTATAAGCAATGGAGGTGCTTCCACATGGCTGTTTGGGATGGCAATGCTTTAGTTCCTTGACAAGCAAGTAGAATGACGGTGGTGTCAGGGAATGGTATGTTTTGACAACATATTGATGATAGTGCTTTTAGCCAAAAGACGTGAAAAAGTATGCTTTATTATTCACTTTATTCATTATTTATTGTTGAATTTATTTCTTTAATAAGTATAACTCACAGAGTTTTAAAGCAATTAGTTTATAAGCTGAAATTCAATTTCATCTGAGGAAAAAACCCCCATAAATATTACACCATTGAAATGTGTAATGCAGGCTTGACTATTAAAATAGAAGGAAAAGTTTTAAATTGATGTTAAGAAAGAATATTCTTTTTTTTTCTTTTCCTTCCCACTTTTCATATTTTCTTAATATCCAGTAATTAAAGAAGGCTTCTATGAGAGAGAGAGAGAGAGAGAGAGAGAGAGAGAGAGAGAGAGAGAGATATTGAGAGAGAGAGAGTTTGAGAGAGAGAGAGATTAGAATGGTGGGCAAGGTTGGCATTGGGGGCAGATGAAAGCATCAAAAGATTAACAAAAAGATGTTGAGTAATTTTGGAGTGGTTTTTATCTTTCCCAATGCTATATCCCTACCTGAGCTTGCATTTCTTACAAAAAGTTGTTTCCTGGATGTTGTCATTCTCTGCGAGTGATCACAGCAATGATGACCTCATGACCTATAGAGCTACTTGTTTTTATTGGAGTAGATGTGTCTATCTTTTATCCATTATTCTAAAACTGAATCTTTGCCTAGTGAATACTATAATCTGTAGAAGTTGTGATTTAAAATATCAAATGACGTTATTTAATGTGTCATTGTGTTTAGAACCTACTACAACGTAGGCAACACAGATGGCATTGAATTAGTGCCTGCTGGTCAACCTACTTCTGACACGTGGACATGTTCCTCCCCCGCCTGATGCCTGCAGAACTTCCTGTGTGTGCAGGCCGGCCCTCCAGCTTCCCTGCCAAGTGGACTGATGGGCAGCAGGGGCTTGATGGCTACCTGCCAAAGATAAACGTGCTCCTGTGTGTTAGTTTGGATGAGGAATTGCTTACCTGAAGCGATAGCCCCAGCTACCAGGGATAATCATTTGATGCGCTTTTAAAAATAGCCAATTAAAATTTCAGAAGAAGCCTAGCACAGAAACTACACAATCAAATGTACATCCAGGGTAGCAGACCTTGCCCTAACTCAGACCCGCACAGTGGAGAGTTAGCTCTTTGTCCTTCGCTAATTAAATATGTTCTTTACGTGCCTAGAATGAGATAGGATAAGAAGTGAAAAGATTACATTTTTTTCCTCTCACTCGTGCCCATTTCTAGGTCTTGGTGCCCAGATCGCACTGTTTTTCAAGCACGAAAGTATATTGCAAACTCTCTGGAGGAGAAGTACACAGAACCAGTTATCTTAAACCTGGAGAAAACTTGGGAAGAAAGTGACACACGGACACCTCTGATATGTTTCCTGTCCATGGGGTCGGACCCCACCATTCAAATCGATGCCTTGGCCAAGAAGCTGAAGCTGGGTATGAGCAGCAGGCTATGACATTTAGCAAACCCCACACACTTTTGCCTCAAATTTTGCCTTTCATAACTTTATAACTGATTAGGAATGTCTCCGTAAAACTGAGTTAGAAAAAAATACTAACTTCTTTCCTGCCTCTTCAGACCTCCTAGGGTGAGGCTGGAAGAGAGATATCTTTGTGCAGAGAGGAACATACTCATCTACCATATTCTGTTCGGCTTTTTTTTTTTAAGTTGTAAGCAGATGGCCATGCTACATGGACAGATTAGTAAAAATGAACTTACAAGAGCAGATTTTATTGCCATCTATAATAATAAGAGCATAATGTGCTAATTAGACCAGATGTCCTTCCAGAAGACCTTCCGGATGAAGCTGAGGCTGAGAGGGAAGCCTGGGTCTCAGGTGCCTGTCGGCAGCTGGAGGGAAACCAGAGGGAAGCCAGTGCTGGTAGCCGGTGGGGGGTGGGGGGGAGGGAGGATGGATGAGGGGAGAGGAAGGCCTACTTTTGCACAAATTTTGTGCATCAAGCCTCTAGTGTCTATATCAAATTACAGCAAAGTCTATTATCCATGCTTTCATTCAGAAACCATTTAGTTCAGTCAGGGTGATGGATTCAGGGAGTACAGAGATGACCACAACACAGCTGGGGAAGGCAGACATGCCAACACTTAACTGAAGACCACGTGATAGCTATTGTAACAAATGTACACATGTCTGATTACAAGATCCAGAGCTCCTCAGACTGCAAGGGGTACAGGGATCACAATGATACTATTTTGAATAGGATCTAAAAAAAAAAAATAGGTAAAATTTTTTAGATGAGATTAGTGGGAAACGGACAGTTATTCCAGGGAGAGGATGCAGGGCAAGGAGTTGTAAACACATAAGTGTGAGAGCGTGACTGAGTGGCACAACTAAAGGACAGGGACCTGCAGAGGCTCAGCCCATGGTCATACACCTGAGCTGTCCACTTACAGAGGCTGCCTGTCGCTCTCCATCCTCCGAACATCTGAACGTTGCTGGAATTCCAGTCTTCCAGATTCAGTTCTCAGTAACTATGCCTCGTATGGTTAATTCATTCCTGTCTTTATAAAGATTATAAAAGTGATTGATTATGAATCACTAAGCCTACTCTGTGAAATAAAACTTACACTGAGCTTATTATATAGTTGGTATAAACGTGATACAAAATCCATTTAGTCATCCCCGAGTATTCGCCATACGTCCCTCTACATTAAGAAGTTACTGTAAACCACCCTAACTGGTTTGGCTCAGTGGATAGAGCGTCGGCCTGCGGACTGAAGGGTCCCAGGTTCGATTCTGGCCAAGGGCATGTACCTTGGTTGTGGGTACATCCCCAGTAGGAGTGTGCAGGAGGCAGCTGATCGATGTTTCTAACTCTCTATCCCTCTTCCTTCCTCTCTGTAAAAAAAATAAATAAATATATTTTTAAAAAAAGAAGTTACTGTAAACCATTAGGTATGGTAGCATGGTCTGTGTTCACTCCCACTTTTCTCATTTTGACTTTGCTTGTTCATTGTCACCTCACCATTCTATGTTCGGTTAAGATCCATGTTTAAATGGCTCTTTCTGCAATCGCTCCTGGTTGAGTCTCATTAACCACCTTTAATGAGCTGTTTTGCTCTGGTATTTACTGTGGCATGCTAGTCATCTGCACTGGTCTAGGAGTGGTGCCTCTCGCACAGCCTTGGAGCTTTTAAATCTTTCTCAGATCTAGTCTTCCATGGGTCTTTGTCCAGCTGCTTCTATGCTCCACTTCTCTCTGCACATAAATTTCTTAACTTCTCTCTTGCCACAACCAATTTCCATGTGACAGAACTCATGGCCTCTGGTGGCTCTGGGCTTTATATGGCTAGTAAGTTCAGCCCCCCCACCCCCGCCCCCTCACCCACGCCCCGGGGAAAGTCTCCTTACTCTCTTGGTCCCAAGTCCAAATAACTAGGGAAGAAATTCATTGGATTTGCTTTGGTCATGTGTTCCTTTCTAGGCCAATCAGTGAACTGTTGCTGTGGGGATGGGTTCATCGCAGGAATACCATACATGGAGCTTGAGTAGAGGGGCATTTTTAGAAGGGGATACTGTTCCTAGAAGAAGAGCATGTTCCACTAGAGTTCCCATTTCCAATATTAAAAATTCTGCTGCCTAGGACTTAGGTTCAAAAACAGAAGAAATTCAAGATCTTCTTTGGGAGAAATTTTACTATAACATTAAATAAATACATAAGGCCAGAATTGTGCTATCACTTTAGTGTCATTACCTGTTATCATACTGCTTTGCTTGGCAATTTGGTGATTTCCATTTCTTGCTACTACTCAGTTTTCCCAACAATTGTTCAAGCTTCTATTGGTTACTTTGTTAGGAGAATAAAACAAAGTAGATTTGATTTTGACACTGAAGGACCCAGTGCATAAAAAAAAAAAACATTCGCTAAATCATTTTTAGGAATATTAGATAGTCACATGCTACTCACTGCTTTGGGTCAAAAATAGTTGTGAAAGTAGAATGATTATGTAGATAGAATAACATATTAATCTAGTCTTAAGTAGAAATATTTCATTTGGGTAGCTGGATAACAGGTCATCATAGAACGCTCAAGGTAAATTCAACTCTGGAAATCTTGAAATCCAACTCCCTTATTTTACAGGTCGGGGAACTAAGGTCGGGGGCTAAGGCCAGAGAGCTTGTTGGTGACAGATCTGATTCAGGGCTCACTGGGAAACCCCACTTCAGTGGTCTCTCTCTCTTTCATCCTCTCTCACTGCCTTATTGGCTGAATTAACCCATTACCTGACAGCAACTTGAGGGATGGACCAAATCAAAGAAGCTTTTGTAGGAAAAAGGAGAGAGAAAACGCACTATGGATGCTACTGGTGCCTGCCAAGCTCTGCAGTGAGAGGTGCAGAGTGAATGGATTCTGCACAGGAGCACAGGCGCCTGCGCAGCGAGTGAGAAATACGTGGATTCAGCACGAGAACTCGACTCAGACGAGGTGAGGGAGAGGGTCCCAGAGGAAGGGCAGGTTTAGAAATAGAACCCAAGCACAGACAGAGAGCAAACAGATGACATGCAGACTCACAGATACACAAAAGAATGAATGAAAATGGGTATAGCAACGTATACAGATTTTTAAAATAACAAGAAAGAGACATAATTATGATAATAAACTTTAAAATCTCATTAAAATTGACAAATTTGTAGAAAATACAAATTTACAAAATTTTCTGAAAGGGTAGAAAAACCTGAACAGACTAATCATGGAGAGGAGCAGAATTAGAAAGGTTGAAATGATTATCTCAACAAAGGCTGTGGGTTTGGTGATCTTTTCAATAAGCCCTTTTCAATGTTCTCATGCTGCATTCCATTCCAGAGGAGAGGAAAAGAGGATGCATTTCCCTCTTTACTGCAGGGAACAGCATTATCCTGGTACCAAACACAGACCACGATCGTAACTGCAAAAAAGCGAGAAAACCACAGATAGATCAACTTATCACCGTAAATATAAGGATCGTCACTAAAATGCAAGCAAGAAAAGTTCCATGTGATTTTATAAGAAATAACATGCAAAAAATAATAACAATGTGCCCTGACCAGTAGGAATGCATAGTTGAAATAAAAAAGATAAAACAAAACAATCTTACCACAACAATAAGTGAAAGATTTTCCCTTAAAGCGATCATATTATTGCCTTGGTAGATGCTAAGAAAGCATTTTATAAAAAATTTAATATTTGTTTTTTTGCTGTTAAAAAGTAGAAGTAGAAGAGAATTTTGTTAATGTGATAATGAACTTCAAACATCAACATCGTACTTGTTGATGCATGACCAGAGACATGCGCATTAAAGTCAGGAAGAGGATGAAGATGTCTGCCCTCACCACTGTTATTCAGCACTGTTGTGGGAGATATAGCTAATGTATTGTAAGAATAATAAATAAAAGATGTAATTTCTGGACAGTAGGGGCAAAAATCGCCATTATTCTCAGCCAGTGTAATTGTCTAACTAAAAAAACAACAACAAATGAATCAGCTGAAAAACTATCAGACTGAACAGGATAGTTCAGTAAGGCTGATCACAAAATAAATATATTAAAAAATCAATGGAGCGTCTTGTAAAATAAAATGTAAAAGTCCCATTCACCACAGCAATAAAAGTAAAACTGAGAAATAATTTTTAAAATACCCATTAAAAGAAAACTATAAAACTTGCTTAGAGACATAAAAGTAGGATAAAATAATGGACAGTATAGAGATTCAATATTGTAAAGACGTCAATAGTCTCTAGATTAATCTATAAATCGAATGCAAGTATAATTGAAATTCCAGCAGTTATTTTTCCCTGATGGGACAGGAGAGGGATCTTAGGTCACCTAGAACAGTAAACGGACAAAAATAACCAAGAAAGCTTGAAAAGGAAAAAGAAGAATGGGGAACAGATACCACCAGATTTTAAAAACTTCATCACATTGAGATAATTTAATTAGTGCGGAGATGGCTCAGAGTAGGTGAACAGATCAACAGAGCAAAATACAAGGCCCCAAATTAGACTCTAGTATATATGGTAGCCTAGTCTATGATGAGATTCCCTTTTGAAGTCAGTGGAGGAAAACGAATTACATAAACAGTGTTGGGGGTAGCAAACTACCTTCAGAAAAAAGAATTTCACCTCACATTAAATCCCAAAGTACGTTCTACATCGATTAGGTGTTTAAGTGGTTTAAATCAAGCTGTAAGAGAAAAAAAGGAAGGCGCTGAATACTTACGCAGTATTGCGGTGGTTTCCTTGATCATAATACCAGAGTCCCAACCCAGGAGGCAAGATGGATCATCTGCACAAAGTTTTACAACTTATGTATGTCAGACGCACCATGAGTTAGAGCGCAGCCGAGGGTCAGAGTGTGGGTGAGGAAGTGCACATCCCGCTTCAGCTGCGACCGCGGCCCTCCTTCTCCATAGATGGCACCATCCTCCTCATTGTCCCAGGTGTCCTATGTGTAAGAATTTCTCCTAAGAATAGACTGAGAGATACACACCAAGATTTATATGCAAGTATGCTTAATCTAGCCATAATACTGGAAAATTGGAAAAGTCCTAAATATGCGAAAGGGTTGCGGCTGAATGACCAGCATAGTGGAAGACTGTGTCGCCATGAAAAACTGCTTTCCAATGACATTTAATGGCAGTAAAATGCTCACAATATACTATGAAGAAGTAGAGACATAAAGTAACATGTATGTTATTTCATATGCACATATATCTAATGCAATATGTATACATGTAATACACACATAATAAGACATATAAAATGTTTAATATAGATAGATGTACAATTCCTTATTCAAAACCCTTGGGGCCAGATGTGTTTCAGAAATCAGAATTTTCCAGCTTTTACACAGGTACTATTCCATATATTATATAATACACTGTAGATCAGAGTATTAATATTAATAAAGACAGTAATTATAAAGACTATAAATAGATTCATATCCATTCAGGTCAGCTTTTGCCACTAAACAAATTTTATGGCAAAACTTTCAGTTTTTAGAGTGTTTTGAATTTTGAAATGAGCATAAGGGATTGCGGAATGTACATATTAAAAAAGATGAGAATGAAGGCTTCTAGCGAGGGCTATTGGTGATTTTTATTTTTTCTTTATGCTCTCCTATAGTTTCCAAGGCTCTCACTAGGAACATATATTACGTAATTAAAAATAAAATGTTTTTAAAAGGAAGAGGAAAAGTGAGGGAGACACATGTCTAATTTGGGAAAGAAATGGAAAGGCAGTAAAATCTTACTGAAATCTCTCACATAGAAACAACTACAAAATAAAAACGAGATCAAACCCTAGACCACCAAAGAGTACTTATGCCGCCTTGCCCTCCCTCAAAACCCCTCATGGTGCCAATCTTGCTGACCTTTTCAGAGAAGATACCGTACTTTTCATTTGCTGATTCCCTGCTGTCTTTCTAGTGTGTGCGGGGGAGGAGGGGGTGATGGGGAGAGACTGTTTGGGGTTCTTTTTGGGCTGATGAAAATGTTCTGCTATTAGAGTATAGCAATGGCTCTACAACTTTATGAATACACTAAAAACATAATTCAAATTGTATACATTAGCCTGATGCGTGAATTACGTATCACTTTTAAAAGCGTAAGGAGACAGATATTGAGCATCTGCAGAGTGCTTATACTGTCTAGTGCTGAGTAAAGCACCAGAGCTAAGTCCCTTCTCCCTCGGAGTTGACATTCGAGTGTGGGGCAAAGCAATGATTGATAAGCAAGTGAGTAACAAGCTAGGAAAAGTATCTAATAAGCTAAGAAAGAAGCAGGGTAAGGGGAGGGCCTGGTAGAGAGGGTGAGGAAGACCGAGGTGTGGAGGGAGGGAGTCAGTGCCCCTGACAGGGAAACGCATTCCGGCGGAGGGAACAGCAGGGAGGCTGCAGTGTGCGTGGAGGCCAGTGCGGCTGTGGAAAAGTGAATGAAGTGGTGGAATAAGAAAAGGTGTGTGTGTGTGTGTGTGTGCGCATGCGCGTGCAGGCTGGGGGCTGATTGTGTAGGCCCTTGGAGGCTGTGAGTGAGGACTTTGGACTGAGTTTTGGGTTTTGCTGTGGGTGAAACGGGAAGCCATCAGAAGGTTCTGCGCAGAGGGTGGACACAATCTGGAGTTCAGGGCTGGACAGAATCCCAGTTAGGAGGCTGCTGCAAAACTCCGGGCAAGAGGGGAGGGTCACTTGGACCAGGGCAAGAGAAGTGGAGATGTCGGGAAGCCATCAGATCCTGCCTCCCAGTCTCCTCCCGACCTCTTACCCAGGTCATGTAAGAAACTGAGGCCCCCTGAGTGTCTTACAGAGACCCGAACCAGTTCTCTTTAGACGGCGCACTTGAGAAGAGTTGGACGGAGAGGAGATGGACTGTGGCTCACACCCACGTGTTAGTATGTTTGTTCACATCGGCCTTCCCCCGTTGACCCGCTGAGCATTTGCGTGTGCTTCCCGTGTGAGAAGCGTTCAGGGTGTCTTTGTGCCATCCAGAGCCTCCTCCCCTTCAAGCCCCACTCCGCTGTCTTCTCCTTCGGTAGGTTGTGTGCATTCTTCTCCAATGCCCCTGGGAGCTGGGCCTGGTTCCTACTGAGCAGAAGAGATTATGGGGCCTTTTCAGGGGCAGGGGCGGGGGTCCAATTGTTCAGTAACCCCTGGCCTGTAGCAATTCCTCATCCATCCTCTCTCAGGCGCACATCACAGTGTCTCCTTGCAGCCCCGAGTCCACAAATAATCTCAATGCTGCACCCTCCAAACCCTAAAGGAATCTCTGGCCATTAACCATACGGCGCCGTTTAACTGGTGTACCCTGGACCCGTCTTCCCAGGCCCCTCCCCACCCCGTGAACCTCCCCAGTTGTGGAAGCCCCTTACACGTCCAGCGTGGTTCAGGGTTCCTATTCAGGTTCGAGTTCTGGAGGAGGCCGCACACAAAATGAAGAGAGTAGAAGAGAATCAATTTGGAAACTGGGGGACCAGGTGTGGAGTCTACCTCTAGTGGATATGACTGCCCACTGGTGCCTGGGCTTCACCAGCCTTTTATTGAGTCTCTGAGGAAACAACCATATCCTTAGGCAGGAAATTCCAACAACAAACAGGCAGCAAGAATTTACATGTAATTAACGGGTGGGGGTTTGCTTTAACTAACAGTGTTTCAACTTAATGGGTGCGTAGCTCTGACCTCTCAGAGCAACTAAGGTTGGTGGAAACAATCAGTTTCCAGCACCCAGTCCCTTGTAGCCTCGCTGAGCAGTTCCCAGACCAGCTGTGCTGCCTGCCCAGCCATGGCAGCCCGTGTGTCTGAGGACTCAGGCCCATCCAGCGGAGCAGGGCCCAGGCATGCGCAGCTTCACCACGTCTCCACCGACCTTTCCCGGCGTCAGGATCACGCCTCCCAAACTCAAGAGCATCCGGCTCCAAGCTTAAAAGTAAATTTCCAATCCGAGTTTCACAAGCAAGATCCATAGACTTCTTCAAGGTAGCAGATTCCAATGCCAGGACACCAATGTGGCTCTCCACCCGGGACATCAGATTTCCTTCCGAGAGGAGTGCCTTCTCCCTGCATCAGAATCACACTGCGATCCCCAGTGTCTCCACCTGCTCCTCGCGCTCACTGCCAAGGCGGCCCTTTAATCCAAGGAGCCGCTACCTCTGCGTGCAGCCCTCAGAGGTCCGGGCCACCTCAAGTTGCATCTCAGCATGCAAACACAGACAAAACAGACAGAAAACGCTGCAAGCCTGGCATCCTAAAGGAGTGGGAACCCCAGTCAGTTCCCCTGAGCACCTGTAAGACGCCAAAGGAGGCTTCTCATCCAAACAGAGCCCCTGTAACCCCTCCTTCCCTCTGAGGAATACTGCAGCCACCTCTCCCCCATCAGTCTTCCTGCTCTGTAGCTCCACAGACCCCAGACACTGGGAGCCCAGGCTGGGCCTGTTGTCTCGGCCGGGGGTTCCTCCACTTTCTGCTCCACTGGTGGATGTCTCTCATCAGTGTAAACCGAGGCCAGGCCTGTTTGAATACCAATGGCTCCTTGGAGGGAGGCTGTGACCATTCAGAAATCAATGCTTTGTCCCAATCCTGTTATAAAATGTATGTTTTAACACGGGGAACCTTCTGCTGTGTTACAGAGTGCAGAACCATCTCCATGGGGCAAGGACAAGAAGTGCACGCTCGGAAGCTGATTCAGATGTCCATGCAGCAGGTACGTGGCCGGGGGCAAGCGCTTCTAAGGCAACATTTTCGGGGATGTGTTTCTGGCCGTGGGCCCGCCCAGGACCACCGCAGTGCTGGGGAAGCAGTCTGCCTGAGGCCCAGCCCCTTCCCACTTCGCTTATGTGTCAACCTTTGATTGCCTGTGACTCTTCAACCTCGAGCTAGTTTGCTTCTGACATCCCCACAAAAAGCTTGTTTCGTTTTCCGTGGTGTATCCTCCATTCTAGTCTCACTAATTCTTTTTGGACAATTTGGCATCCCTGCGGGTCCCTACGGGTACACTAGCAGTTCCTAACAGTCTTACAGTTTCATGATCAATATAATAGGAAGTGACAGACGGAGACAGTTAAATTTCAATTTTTGGTTAAAATTAGACTTTCATTTTTCATTAATGGGTGGTTTCAGCCAAATAAATATTTGAGGATGTTTTGTTGAAATATTGATGATGGTTGTTATTGAAAATCGCAAGCTGGATGGGATGTTGAGGAATGTTTTCTGTCACACCTAATAAATTCACAGGACATTAATTTCCTGGATATGCTTGGGAGACAGCAATTTCACCTATAATAAGAAGTTGCACCATTTGTGAAAATAAAATAAGATCTTGGTTTATTTTTAAGCTTTTTACCTCATAATGTTCATAAAAACTTTGGTGCCGTTTTGCCTGGGAATTAATGGCTAGAGAATGCTAATGAGCTAAAACCCTGCCTGGGTCATCAAATTTTCAACCTGGCCATTAATTCCCAAGTGCTCTAAGCCTTAATTTTTATCACCTAATCAAATTCAGTAATATATTATATTTAATTTCTATTCAAAGCAATTACATATAATTATTTTCTTTATTCAGACTAAATGATCCACTCTATTGAGTGAGTTGACAGTTGAACTCTGGATCTTAAATAATTACTTGAGTTTCCATGAGTGAGAAGTTTTGTGGAGACCTCATTCACATTAACCTTCTTTGGAATACTGGCTTTTATAACTTTTATTAGAGGCCCAGTGCACAAAAATTTGTGCACTCTGGGGAGGTCCCTCAGCCTGGCCTGTGCCCTCTTGTAGTCTGGGACTCCTCAGGGGATGTCCACCTGCTGGGCTAGGCCCGCTCCCCAGGGGATTGGGCCTAAATTGGCAGTCAGACATCCCTCTGGCAGCCCAGGAGCCCTCGGAGGATGTCCACTTGCCAGTGGGGAGCAGGCCTAAGCTGCAGTCAGACATCCTTAGGACTGTTGAGGAGGAGGGAGAGGCTCCCACAATCACTGCTGTGCCGGCAGTTGTCAGCCTGGCTTGTGGCTGAGCAGAGCTCCCCCTGTGGGAGTGCACTGACCACCAGGGGTAGCTCCTGCATTGAGCATCTGCCCCCTGGTGGTCAGTGTGTGTCATAATGACCAGTCATTCCCAGTCATTCTGCTGGTAGGGTCAATTTGCATATTACCCTTTTATTATATAGGATGTTCTCTTTCTCAGTGTGGGAGAAATATTGACAATCATGGCATCATTGGGGGAAGACACACTCATGGCCAGGTGTAGCCACATGGTCACTGCAGCAGGACACCGGGTTTGGGATAAAACTGACACTGTGGAACTCGGAGACACCTCGTTCCACGATGGCACAAACGAACTGAAGTCCGGCTTCCCCCAGACACCCCAGTGGTCGAGACCAACACGTCATCTTTGCCATTAAAGCCAGTAGGCGGCGTATATTCTCCTACGTTAGAAAGCATAACACACAAGCCTTGCCATACACTTACTGCGCTCAATATTTTGTAGCTGTATTTATTCTGATCCCATCATATAAGGGTAGCAAAATTTCTGGTTAATAAGCGTGCTTTTTTCTCACACAGCAGTGATGGTTGTGTGACTTGTGTGATTAAAGCTAGTCTTATCAAGCCTTTAGATCAGAGGTAGGGAACGTCCGGCCCCAGGACCATGGAAGGCCTGCACAATCATGGGGTCCGGCCCTGCCCAGGCATCAGGGGTGAGTTCATCGAATGTTTGGCCGAATAGAGCAGGCTGACTTTTAAGCTGGCACTTTTGGATGGACCTCGAATGTTAAAAACATCCAGAAGGCCCTGGGCAGAACCAAGGTTCCCCACCCCCCGATTTAGAGCGTGCTCAATACATGTGGTGCTTTCAGGAATTATGGGAAGCATAATGACAAAGAAGGGGGGTTAGTATTGATGGGAGCAAATGTCAGCAGATGTACTGTCTCCAGTTTTCATGAGGGGATGTGTGCCTCTGTTTGTAACTAGAGTTTGGGGGCCAGTCAGTTCTGACTGACTGTAGGCAGAACAATTTAAGGTCCAGAGTCCGAAATCCCCATTCCCGCCATTAGATGGCGGACACGCTGTATTTACACAGGTCTGACCGCAAGTTTTCATTCCAGTTCCCTCCTGAGCCCCGGGGTGGCAGAAGACAGTCCCTGGGATTCCAAGTAAACAGCTTTATCAGGGGCAGAAGAGATGATTGCATTGACGTCTAATCATTTTACCAAGAACATAGGGCTCAAAACAGAATAGTCACATTCCCCAAGCAAAGGTTTAGAAAGGATTTTGTTTCTATGAATAAAGTCATAGCCAAAAAAGTTACAAGAAACCGATATTGAAATCCCTTTGGAATGCAGGGCGGCTGGGTGTTGCTGCAAAACTGTCACCTCGGCCTGGAGTTCATGGAGGAACTGCTGGAGACCATCATCACCATCGAAGCCAACGACGAGTCCTTCCGCGTGTGGATCACCACCGAGCCCCACGACCGGTTTCCCATCACCTTGCTTCAGGTTGGTTTCTAGGCGAGAAGTGTCTTTTCCTTGAGAGTTTACACGTAAAGGCAGCGTGGCAGGCATTGCCGCGGGATGGAAACGCAGCAGGGCTTTGGGGTGCAGTGGGGGGCGGCCCTGCAGCAGCTCCCCCTGGAGTCACCGAGGTTAGACACGCCTTTCAGCAGAGGCGCCCTGAGACTCGGGCCCGCTTTACTGATCAGTGTCACGTGTTATGTGCCATAAGCATGTTGCTACTGCTGTCCGACGGGGCTGTCATTTCTGCTTTATCCTTCGCAATAATTTACAGAAACAATAAAATGACCACGTGCTTTTCGCGACAGACTTCCCTCAAATTCACGAACGAGCCGCCCCAAGGGGTGCGTGCAGGCTTGAAGAGGACGTTTGCCGGCATCAACCAAGACCTCCTGGACATCAGTAACTTGCCCATGTGGAAGCCGATGCTCTACACAGTGGCGTTCTTACACTCCACCGTGCAGGTACCTTCTGCAGCCGCCGCGGGGCCTTGTCGGCGAGCCCTTCTGTGAGGGCGCGCTCTGCACTGTCCGGCCCCTCACCCTGCTTTTCTCCCTTCCGGGCACTTCTCCCCGCCCCTGCCAAGTGTATATTTGTCTGTCTGTTCACCGTCTCCTCCCCGCCCCCCATCCCCAATCTTCTCCCTCCCCACCCCTTGCAGCCAGCAGGGTGTCAGCCCCGTGACTGCTGAGTCGCCCTGGCACAAGCGGTGGGGGCATTGCCCAGCTCAGTAACGTCTGGGTGATGAGCAAACGGATCGGTTAGGTGAGAGCTTGGTTTCCAACGTGGCTGTGGTGGCTGGGAATGTTCTGTGCACCGTCGCCGTAATACTAGCAACCGCACTTCAAGGTAGGATGATGCCATTTTTTTTTTAAACGAGGAAATGGAGACTCGCAGAGGTTAAGTCCACTTGTAGGCGGGAGACGCAGGGGCCGAGCCCTACCCTGGCCGCCTCGGCGCAGGGGCTGACCCTGCTCCTGCTAGGCGAGCGCGGTGGTTGTTGGGCAGGAGGCACGGTGGTTCTCTCTCTCCCAGGCTCTTTGCTATTTGGCTTTTGCCATCTACTCAACAAAGCAATTTAACAATTTGGAGGCTACCCAGCAACTTGTCTATGGATGTTTTCATTCTGTTACTGCTTTGTTCTGCGTTTGAGTTTTGGGTGTCGTTCCGTATTTGAAAGTCCTACTGGGTTCACTCCCTGATTCGACAGGGAGAGGAAGAGGCTTCCTTCCCCCACTCGCTGCATCCTCCCTTCCCGGAGGCTCGAACCCAGAGCCAGGCTTCAGCTGCGTGGTGTGCGCAGAGCCCTTACTCCCCGCCCCGCCCAGACGTGGCGGGGGATTGAGTGTCACCCCAGAACACACTGGGGTATTTGCCCCCACGCTCCCGTTTTTTGCAGGGCTCCGCACTGCCCAACAGAGGGCATGGGTGTGTATCTGTCCCCGAGAGAGTTAACATCAGGGAGACCCTGGTTACTTCCAGTCAGGCCCGTGGTGGCCGCCTTTGGTTGTAAATCACACTGGAAGCCTATTTCACGCGTTCCTATCTGGGGATGGTTCGCTTCACCAGACCTTATCACAGGCTAATACAAATATTGCTGTAACTCTGCTATTTAATTCCCAATTCACAAATAATACACTTTATGACTCGGTTCCTGGCGATGATGATTCAACTCTCCCACCGTGCTTATCAGGGGAGAGGACTGGGACGTTTTCCATATGGTCAGTGCGGCAGCCTGTGTTGCTGGTGGCCATGATCCAAGCAAGGGCTTAAACAAGAGAACACAGGTCTGCGGTCCAGTTGTGAGGCTGAACTGTGCTTAACAGGAACTTGTATTTAGGTTAAAACAGGAAAAAACAAAAAACTACGTTGCTAGGGCCATGAAGCTAACCGTGGCACGTGTATGAAAAGAAGGTTGACTATCCCTTACCATCCCGTCCTCGCAGGCTCGAGCAAGAGCACTTCATTGCGAGTCAGGCGGCCTGGACTTCAGCGCTGGCTGCGCAATCCGTGAGCTGTGTGAGCGAAACTGGTCAAGCTCGGGCCCTTCTCAGGGTCTCCATTTCCCCATCTGGGCACTGAGAGGCAGAAGGGGCTCATCTTTCA